>JAADWP010000200.1:0-35818 GCA_023336215.1 Globisporangium iwayamae | reverse complement strand
GTGGTGTGACTCCAGCTGCTACGCCAGCCACGACCACCTCGGGTAACGGTGCCTCGACTCCTGCTCCTAGCAAGGGTGGTGTGACTCCAGCTGCTACGCCAGCCACGACCACCTCGGGTAACGGTGCCTCGACCCCTGCTCCTAGCAAGGGTGGCGTCGTTCCGGCCCCAACTCCTTGCAAGACTGACAAGAACGGCAAGGATGTGAAGACCCCAGCTCCAAGCAAGGATGGTAAGGACGACAAGACCCCAGCGCCGAGCTCGCAGTCGGGCAACGACAAGACCCCAGCTCCAAGCAAGGGCGGTAAGGACGACAAGACCCCAGCGCCAACCACGAAGCAGCCGACTCAGGCGCCATCTAAGCAGCAGACTCCAGCTCCTCCAAGCAAGGCGACTCCTTCCCCAGCGTCGTCGTCGAACCAGCAGCAGCAGTCGGACGGCTACTTCGGCAACTGGCTAGGTGAGTACTCGAGCGGCACTGTCTCGGAGAAGTCCAAGGACGCCGGTAAGAAGTCTGAGAGCCAGTACCGCAACCTTCGTTTCTAAACGGAGCCGACTCTCACTAACGGACGAAGTTAGAGAAGCCAGCGCCAGTTGAGTTTTCCCTTCATCCTCTCGGTTGCCCATTGTAGCAGTATGCAATTTTGATCAGTTGAGTGCATGCACCTTGTATATTTTCTGGAAGTACATGTCATGTTTCATTCGAAGAAAATGTAGCAATTGCCAGTGAGTAAGGAAGAGAAACGGAAAGACTTTGCATTTTGACGATGTTGCTCCTCGCCATGACATGCATGCTTCGGAGGATCTTCTCATCTCCAGTATGAGAATCATGCAGTCGCACTTAACCGAAACAGAGACCAATGATTTTCGTACTTAGAAGGGGCAGCTCGAATGAAGCCATCGCCGTCGTGCAAATGCGGTCTCACTCGCAGTATGTGGTGGCGCTTGCAAAGCTCTTTGTAGATGTCTGGAGGCAACGGAAGCGCTTGTGCTATCGCGTGTTGTTCTGGTGGGGATGTACCATCCATTCGCGCGCGCGGTTGAGTGCGGTCTAAGTCGAGGCAGGGACTTTCTGGCGCGCGATCCTTTGGTGTGGCGCCCCTTTGGCTGAAGAGGCGGCGAGAAGATCCGCCGAATGAATGAATGACCTGCAAGTGCAAGAGTAAGCCATTCGCTGAAACCACAGCAGCGCTAACACGCAGTCCATCGCTGCAAACAAGCACGCGTACGCAACATCAAGGGACCTACGCTGTGCTGCTCGCGTGCAGCTTCGTGACCAGAGCTCTCTCGACAACAGTCGCTCCAACCAACTACCGTAACGACAGCGTGGGAGTACCAGGACAACAGGCAAGAAAGCATGACTGGCGCGTGGCGATTCACACGAGCGATGGCTGCCGCGCTGACCCTCGCGGTCGTCATCACACTCTCTGACTCAGGCGTCATCGCAGCAGAAACAGTCGTCGTGCCATCCGAGCCGCTCAACGTCCAGCTGCGCACCGTGAGCCAGGATAGCCTCGAGGTGGCGTGGGACCCGCCGGAGCGCGACGGCGGCGCGCCCATCTCGGCGTACCTGATCGAGTGGGACCCGGAGCCGGGTGTGCGTGAGGTGCAGGTCGTGCAGACGCTGAGCAATACGCTCGCGAACGAGGTGCAGACCGTGCGCACATTCGCGAGCGATGTGGACGAGGTGCAACAGGTGGCCACCACGGCCACGCAGGTCCAGGAGGTGCAATCGATCACCACGCGCGCGGCGCCCGGTGAGGTGCTCGGCGGAGTGTTCACGATCGAGTTGGACACGAGCGCCAGTGGCGGTAGCAGGCAGATCTCGGGCGTCATCGGCTTCAACGCACCGGAATCCGGAGACCGTTCGGGCGTGCGCGAGATCCTCAATGCGATGAGCAACGTCGGGCCCTCGGGCGTCCAGAACGTGACGCGCACGGGACCTGACGCCCAGGGTGGGTACACGTGGCTCGTGATGTTTTCGGCCGCCATGGGGGACGTCCCGGCCATTACGCTCAAGTCAATCTTCCTCACGGGTGCTGGCGCGAACGTGCTGCTCGCTACGCCCGTGAACGGCAATGTGATCGCCAGCGGCACGTTTACACTGGGCTTCCTTGGCGCCACGACCGCCGACATTCCCTGTGACGCGTCCGAGGCGACCATGCAACAGTCGCTCGAAGCGCTCACGAGCATCGAGTCGGTGCGCGTGGCGCGCATCGGTCCGGACTTTCAGAAAGGGTACAAGTGGTTGATCACGTTCACGTCCAAGAGTGCACTGAACACGGGCGACCTGCCGCTGCTGACTGTGGGAGCCAACATGAAACTCCAGGGCTCTGGCGCGACTGTGGCCGTGACACAACTCACGGCGGGCAATCAATTGGGCGGCGTCTTCCAGCTGGCCTACAACGGCGTGTCGACCGCCAACTTGGCGTGGAACTGCGCCGCCGCAACAATGAAGATCGAGCTCGAGAAGCTCAACGTCGGCACGCTGGACGTCTCTCGCACGAGCGCCGCAGATCCGCAGGGCGGCTTCACGTGGACGGTCTCGTTTCTGACGCTCCGAGGCAGTCTCTCTGCGCTCACGAGCACCATCACGCAGCTCACGGAGACGCGCACGGACGGCGTGGTGTCCAAGAGGCTCACGGTCACGCGCACGCGGCCCGGGACGGTCCAGGAGATCCAGGACATCAAGGTCACGACGACTGCGGCCACAGTCTCAAGTGCCACGTACTTCTCGCTCAAAGTGGGCTTCACTGGCCAGACTGCGACCACAGGCCTCATCCCAGCGAACGCCATGGCGAACAGCACATGCATGTCCACGAAGCCCGAGGTGCAGCAGATCAAGGTCACGACCGTGGACACGACGGCTGCGGGTGGCGACAATCTCGTGTCCTCAAAGGCGTCCTTCCAGCTTATTTTCACAAGCAATAGTGAGGCCGGAACGGTTGAAAAGACTGAGGTTATCATGGCGAACAGAGCTCTGGGGAACTGTTCAGTAGGCGCGGCCTCAATCAAGAGCGCGCTTGAAGCGTTGGACGGCACCATCGGCACGGTCGTGGTTTCGGCGAGTGCGATGCTGGCCACGCAGGCGTGTACCTGGGCCGTGACGTTCTTGAGTCAACCGGGTAACCTCGTGCAGCTCAAGGTCGTATCGCCGAGCTCTGGCGCTGGCCCCGCGAGTGCTGTCACGATCGGTGATGACACTATCACGATCACGACGCTCGCGGACGGCTCAATCGACATCATCAAGGCCGAACTCGAGAAGCTCGTAAACGTTAACCAGGTCACAGTATCGGCTAGTCCGGCGCTGATCCCCAACGCGGCCCAGACGTGCACGTGGAGCGTCACGTTTGATGGCAACGCTGGAGACCTGCCGCTCATCCAGGTGTCCGTGGATAATGGCGTCACCTTTGGCACCTCAAAGACGACAGCCGGTGGGGACACGGTCGCGGTTGTCGCCAATCGTGACGGCACGTCCCAGGTGATCGGTGGCGTGTTTGCGCTCCAGTTCGACGGTAAGCGTACGGGGTACATGCCCTTTGACGTGAGCGCCGCGGTGCTCAAGACCCAGCTCGAGGTACTCTCGACGATCGGGAACGTCGCGGTCACGAGGTCGAACGTGGACCCGAACAACGGCTATGCGTGGACCATCTCGTTCCTAAATAACCTTGGCGACCTGAGCGTAATCATACCAGACGCGCTGGCCCTCACAGGCACGGCGCCGCAGATCCAAGTGCGTGAGATGGTCAAGGGCGTGCTGCCGCGATTCAACTCAAAGGACCCCGTCAACGGTACGATATACGCTCACTACAATAACTAGGGATAGAGATGGCCTTGATGCTATAGGCATTAATATTCTGTTTGTTGTATCACTGTGCAGGGGTCAGTTTTGACAGCGTGATCCTGACGGACTTGAGCAACTTGCTGGTTACGGCCTACCACGTGGACGAGAACGTGCCGTTCTACTTCCGCGTGACGGCAATCAACCCGGCGGGACTAGGTGCGCCGATGATCTCGACACCGCAGTACGCGGTTCCCACAGCGCAGATCCCAGGTGCCCCGACGAATGTGTCGCTGGCGTCGGTAGACGGCACGACCATCGCCGTGCGCCTGAGCTCGCCGCTGAGCGACGGCGGTTTGCCACTCGACTCGTACAAGGTCGAGTGGGGGATCAATCCAATCCGCGACGAGGTCCAAGAGGTGACGCTCGCCGTGCCCGTTGTGAACGAGATCCAGACAATCACAACGTCGACCAGCACGGTCGACGAAGTGCAACTCGTGCACCTGACCAGTTCGTACTCGGGCACAAGCGCCACCGAAGTGCAGCGCGTGAGCTGCGATGCCCCGAGCACGGGCGCCGGCAGCTTCCGCCTGATGTTCGCGGGGCTGACGACGGCGCCGATCGCTGCAAGCGAGACATCCGTGGCGAAGATCCAGGCGACGTTGCAGGAACTCACGCCGCTCACGAGCATCGCTATCAACTTTTACGGCGAGCAGACTACCGCGTGCGCTCCGTGCAGCATCACCACGGGCTGCACGTCCGGCTTTGAAGTGACGTTCACGACCGTCGTGGGTCGACAGGGTGACATGCCGTTGCTCACAGCCACGACAGATCTACTGGACGGAAATCGGCGCGTGGACGTGGTCGAGAAGACCAAGGGCCAAGCGCCCGTCAGCGGCACGTTCCGTCTGACGTACCTAAGAGGCAAAGACATCGATACAGCGTCACTACAGTTCAGCGCTAGTGCGGCTGTGATGCAGGCCACGATTGCCGCGGTGGACACGTCAATCACAGTAGTCGTAACCGACGGCACAAGCGCTTTGCCGGCGGCGAACGTCACCGCCGGTGCACGGCTCTGGCGCGTGACATTCCAGAACAGCGGCGATATCCCAGCGATGCTCCTGCGACCAGCGAACAACCTGCTTATGGGCAACGGCGCCGGGATCAACGTGTACACGAAGGGCGCAACGTACGCGACCGTCCCAGTCTCTGTGGCTGGGAACCGCGTCTCGGGGACTTTCCAGCTAGCACTGAGTGGGCATTACACGGACGCGATCGACTCTGACGTCTCGGACACGACGATGAAGAGCAAGCTCGAGGCTTTACCCAACATTGGGACAGTTACGGTTACAAGAACGGGCCCGTCGCTTAAGAACGAGTTCGTCTGGACCGTCACGTTCATTTCGAACCCGGGCATGTTCCCATTAGGTGCTGGCAACATCGACACGATGCTTACGGACACCACGAACCTGTTGGGCGCGAACAGCCAGGTGGTGGTGGCGGTACCTCAGCAAGGTTCGCTTCCCATTGACGGCACGTTTCAACTGAGCTTCTCCGACGGTGTCGCGCCCGTGCAGAGCACAGTGAACTTGTCGCCGTACGAAAGCCCCGAGGCCATCAAGAGTGCGTTGCGGGGTATCTCGTCCATTGGGGATGTGAGTGTCAGTCGCACGACCAAAGCTGATGGATACGCGTGGCAAGTCACGTTCAATGGCTGCCGTTCGAACGCTCCAGCCATCTGCAACATTGGCGACGTGAACCTGCTGACAGCCAATGCGACTCTGCTCATTGGTGGCCAGGGGGTCCTGAAGCCCGCGGTGACGGTCACCGAGGTAATCAAAGGCGTTGCACCGCTGTCGTCGACGCTCGTGACCGATTTATCTGGCGGGGAACCTTACGAGACACTCGCCTCGAGCCTGAACTATGGAACAAAGTACTTTGCGCGCGTGTACTTCCACAACGCCGTGAGCTTTGGCTATCGCGCGCTCAGTATGCCTGAGTTTGTCACAACCAAGAACCTACCGCCAGGTGCACCGGAGCCCGTGGTACTTGTGTCCTCGACCATGACATCCATCACTGTTGCGTGGACGCCACCGACCGTAAATGGCGGCGCGCTCGTGAGCGGCTATGAGCTCTGGATCTCTGAGTGGGGGGCCACAGGCGTCTACCGCAAGGTCTTCGACCGGCCCAACAACGCCATCACGCTCACGACGACGCTCTCAACCAGTGCGGACAACGTCATTGAATCTGGAAACAAGTACTTTTTCAAAGTACGTGCGATCAACTTTTGTTCGTCGCTGGACGCCAGTGCGGCCTGCTATGGCGAGTTCAGTGCGCCTGTCGAGTACACTGTGCGCGCGCCCGTATGGCCCGGGCCACCGATGGAGCTCACGCGCGACTCGAAAACCAGTATCAACACGCCAGCGGCGAACGATGGCATCGCGGTCGTGAATTGGCTCGCGCCACTCGATAACGGCGGCACACCCATTACGGGCTACGAACTGTACATGGACGACAGCATCAACGGCTGGGTCAGGCAGACGCTCACCGGCGTGTTCCCCTACAGCTACACGCAGTCGATCTCGGGGCTGGCTGAGGGCAAAGTCTATCGGTTCTACATGCGCGCCGTGAACGCAGTGGGGCCGTCGGCCAAAACGCCCGTGCTCTCGATCATCCTGGCCAACGTTCCCTCTGCACCAGCGGCGCCGACGCTGGTAGATGTCTCAGCGACGTCGATCCGCGTCTCGTGGCTGCCACCGTTGTTTTGTACGTCCACGCTCACGGGCTGCAGTGGTTCGCCGCTGCTGGGCTACAAACTCTGGGAGTTTGCCGGTGTGAGCTCCGGATACACGAGCTCCGGATCACCGGTGAACAACGAAGTGCAGCGCATTCAGACTTTTGTTGCGACGCCCGTGGCGGAGATCCAGTCCGTGACAGTCGTCGATGCTTCGGGACAGTTTTCCTTGTACGTGAATGGGGTGACGACGCCGCTGTTGAACGCCGGAACGACGACCGCTGCGAGCAACGCGCAGGTTAAGGCGGCGATCGAGACTTGTGGGGTCGGCACAGTCGCTGTCACGTCTGTGGCGCTCGCCACAGGCACGACATGGACCGTCGAGTTCTCGTCGTGGAACGGGCCATTGACGGCGATGGTCGTGATCCCCGATATGCTCAGCAACACGGTGCTGGCGACCGCATATTCGACCCAGGTGAAACGGGACCGTGTGGGTAGCAGCACACTCGGTGGGGACTTCACTGTCTCCTTTCGAGGGTTCGAGACCGTGCACCTCGGCGTCACGACAACCTCCATCGAGATGAAGCGCCAGCTTGAGAACCTTCCGAGCATCGGCGTCGTGAGCGTGGCGCTGACGGACGGCACGAACAACGCGATGACATGGGATGTAACGTTTCTGACGGAGCTTGGCGACCTGCCGCTCATGAAAGTCACCGCAGGCCGTCTCACGGGCGGGAGTCCTAGGGTCGTGGTCTCGACAATGCAGGAGGGCACCCCAGGACGAGTAGTGTATGACGGATCTACGTCGCCCGATATTCTCGCGTTCATGTCTACGAACTTGGTTACGGACACGCTTTACGCGTACGTCGTGGTAGCGATCAATGCTGCGGGTGAGGGCATCGGCGGAGTGTCTACACCGGCGATCGCAGCATCGTCGGGAGCGTCGAGCTTCAAGACGCTCGCCTACGGCTCTTCGCTTCTCCAGGGCATCGCTGGAATCGTGTATGAAGTGCAGAGCGTGACGACGATCAGTCTGGGCGCTGGCACGTTCAAGCTTCGCTGGGGGATCTCGGGTCCTCTGATTGGTCCCATTTCCACCGCGATGACCGCCGACCAGCTCGAGACGCTGATCCCAACAGTGGACACGAACTTGGGCGCGGTCCACGTCTCGCGTCAGGATCTCAACAACGCCGACTGCGTCTGGTACATCACGTTCGTCTCCCAGGTGGGGGATGTGGCTCTGCTGATCTCCAATGATACAGTGCACACGCGCGTTGAGGAGTTTGTGAAAGGAAACGCGAACGAGTTCGTCATCGCGCCTCGCAAGGCATCGGGCGATGTGGTGACCTACGCGACGATGCCCTCGGGCTTCCAGGGCCAGGACATCTTCTGGACCGAGCTCTGGTCCTCGCCGCCGTCGGGTGTCGATGGGACGCACAAGTTCGTCTCGGACGGCGGTGTCGCGGTGTATAACCCGGTTGTGTACGAGATCCAGATACTGACGTTTGACGGGAAGCTGGGCACATTCAATTTCAAGCTGGACACGTCAAAGGTCCGGCTAGGTGGCATGGTTGCGATGACTACTGTGCCTGTGGACGCTGTGCTGCTGGCAGCGGCCACGACCTCAGACGCGACGGCGTCGAACCTCATCAAGACGAGTCTCGAGACACTCATGAACCTCCAGACAGTGAGCGTGTCCCGCACCAAGGCTGTCACGGGTGGGGGTCTCACTACGTGGACGTACTCTGTCACATTCGTGAGCAACCTGTGTGATATGCCTGTACTGGAGCTCGTGGGTGACAATGCATTCCGGACGTCTGCAACTTTGTTAACCACGACGCCTGTGCTCTTCACGGAACTTCAGAAGGGTGTGTGCGACGTTCAGACCGTGACGACGTCCGCAAGCGTCGAGTCAACGCCGGAGATCCAGTCGATCAGCACATGGCTCGACGACTCGGCGGCCCCGAAAACACTTGGTGGACAGTTCACCCTGGCGTTCAACGGCGCTGAGATGATCACTGTGCCCGTCGCTACCACCGCAGCAGCCATGGAGACGCTGTTCGAGTCGCTCAGTATGATCGACGACGTCTCCGTGACACTCGTGAATACGAACTACGGTACGGCCACGGGCTTGCAAACGTGGATTGTGACGTTCAATGAGATTATTGGCAGCGTGCCGGACATCACGGTGTTCTCCACTGCGGCTTTGACTGGCAACCTTGCTCGCGTGACTGTGAAGGAGGTGAGCCGCGCGGGGCTCTCACTGGGCGGCACCTTCGTGCTCAACCTCATGGGTGACACGACGTTCAATTTGCCGTTCGATATTGAGCCACTGGAGCTCAAGCACCAGCTGGAGAGCTTGAGGCCTGTGCAAGAGGTGGACGTGAAGAAAGAGGAGCTCTTTAATGGCAATAGATGGACGGTGTCGTTCACGAAGAACCTGGGGGACCTGCCCAAGCTCGAGGCACTCCCATACGCCTACGAGATCCAAGTAATCGAGACTTTGGGTGGCTCGCCAACACCGCTCGACGGCTCGTTTACACTAAAATTCCTTGGCGAGACAACAGATCCGATCCCGTTTGACGCGAGTAACACAGCCATGAAAGGCGCCCTGGAGGCTCTGCCGTCCATCGGACTCGTGGACGTGACGCGCTCGGACCAGCTGGACGCCGGCAACCGGTTCAAGTGGCAGGTGACCTTCCGTTCGAACCTGGGCAACATTGGCCTCATCACTCCTGACACTTCTAGGCTCACAGGCTCGTTTTCCGACGTCAAGGTCACGGAAGTTCAGCTTGGCAATACGAAGTCGCTCACAGGCAACTTCCCCAAGCTCGATGTGTTCAAGAAGCAGTCGGGCTTCCCAAGCTACACGGGTAGGTACATCCCGCACGACGCCGGTTCGAGCTACAGCGTTGCCGTGCGACAGCTGCAGAAAGGTGGGCTCCTGGCGCTGTACTACGACAACTACTGGTTCCAGGACGACCCGGTGATTACGCGCGTGGACCCGCAGCTGTACTTTGACTGGGGCAACGGTGCGATCACTAACTACGGCCGTGACTACATTAGTATCCGCTGGTTCGGCAAACTGGCCGTGCCATACAGCGATTCGTACGTGTTCTACGTCAAGTCGAGCGAAGGCGTGCGCGTGTGGCTCAACCAGAAGCTCCAGGTAGACACCTGGGATCAGGCCACGGGCGGAGGCACGAACGAGAACTTCTACGTAGATCTGGTGACCGGAACGTACTACGATATCAAGATCGAGTACCACGAAGAGACGGGTGACGCGTCCTTCTTCTTCGCCTGGAGTTCATCGTACCTGTCGATGCAGCCCGTGCCGAGCACTGCGTTGTTTTATGGTGAACACATCCTCGGCAGTCCGTTTCCTGTTGTCGTGACACCAGGCGCGACGGATTTTCCCTACACAACAGCGTTTGGTGAGGGCCTTCACACTGCGACGGCGGGCAACGTGGCGCAGTTCGTGATCCAGGCGATGGACCAGAATGGCAACAATAAGACGGTCGCTGGTGACGTGTTCAACATCACGATCTCGGGCAACGTGCTGCTGGCGCCCTTCGACGAGCCCGTGTACCTGGGCCAGGGCCAGTACCTCGTCAAGTACTTGCCGGCCGTGGCTGGGCAGTACCTGCTTTCGATAAAGACGATCGACGGTGTGGATATCTACTGTGGCCTGGGCAAGGCAAACAAGTGCAGTCCTTTCAAAGTGATCATCTCACCCGGAGCCACGACACCTCATACGAGCCAGGCGCTGGGCAATGCCGCGGCGTCATATGGTAATGTCGATGGACTAGTCGAAGCGATTGCTGGCCAGGTGTCCAACTTCACGATCCAGGCTCGCGATACCTATGGCAATGCGATTTGGACGGCCGGGGTCGTCGGGAAGGACAACTTCGAGACCAAGATGGTGCTCGTCGCGAACCGCAGTGTCCAGTTCCGCAGCAGTGTGCTCTCAGTCACGCCAGTATCAGCGCCACTGGGCATCTACCAGGTGCAGTACTCGATCCCACGCGCTGGCTCCTACGAACTGCAGACGTATCTCAACGGCTCGCCTATCCTCATGTGCCCCGCGACGATCTGCCAGGCACTGAGGACACCCGCAAGCCTCAAGGTCGTCCACACGGAGCTTCACGGCCCAAGCTCTACAGTTGATGACACAGGAACAAGCGCGCTCTCGAGTGCTACAAGTGGCCATGACACGTCGTTCACAGTGTATGCACGCGATGCGTTTGGGAACCTGCGCATCGGCGACAGTACGACTAACTCGCGGACGACGGGCGACGGCCGCTCGGACGCCTTTCTTGTGGTCTTACGCGGCCAGAACGAGGTGATTCGCACGAGCTCAGCGGTGCAAATCCTGATCCTCGCTGATTCCTCCGTCATGGGCTCGTTTAAGCTCACGTTTGGAAGCTTTCGGTACCAATTGTGCGTCAACTGCGTAACACAGCTAGCAACGACAGTGCTCACTGTGAACGCAAACCTCGTGGGGCTGTTGCTGCCAGGCACCAAGTTTACGGTGCAGGAGTGCGTGTTCACGACTGTAAGCGTCGCGGCGACCATAGTCACAGTCGCCGACTTCCATGGCTGTGCGGGGTTCACTGGCAAGCAGTGGCCGTTGCAAGTTGCTCGCACGACGACAGGCAAACTCACCCCGCTGATCCCACAGAACATTAATGCCCCTGGGCTTAAGTACATTCTCCAGGACCTCCACTCGAAAGCGCAGGTGAACGTTGACCGTGTGACTGTGCCCGCGGGTGGCGGCGGAGGTGGCGTTGGTGGGTATAAGTGGCTCATCACGTTCATATCGCACCTGAAAGAGTGGAGTGAGGCCCACCTGGCCGTCGAGTACCCGAGCGGCGGAGGTCTCACACCCACACTGTTTGCTACGCCGCTGAGTGCGAGCTATGCCTCAGCAGCAGGTGTGTACCCCGTGCACTACAACCCGCACTTTGCTGGCTCGTATCAGCTGGCCGTGACCACCTGGGACGAAAAGGTGCACGTGAAGGGCAGTCCGTTGACTGTACTGGTCGCGGACGATGTCACTCACGGCCCTAGTTCACTTGCAGCCCATGGCAACTGGCTCGTGGAGAACTTCAGCGATCCGCTCATTGAGCTCAACGCCGGCGAGGAGCTCCGCTTCCAGGTGCAGCTCAAGGACACACGGCGCTTGGAGCAGCAAGTCATTCGACTGAGAGCCGTGGCGCTGCCGCTAGTGTTTGAGGTCCAGAAAGTGCTCGTGACGGCCACAAGCTTCCAGCTGAGCTTCCGAAACTCGTCAGCGGTCACACTGGCTGATCAGGATACTTATGCGACCGTGAAGACGAAGCTCGAGGCGCTGTTCACGATCATTGACGGTGGGATACAGGTGACGGCGGCCCCGGAGAACACTGCGGACACACAGGTGCTGCTCAACCACGCCTTTTTGGTGACGTTCACGAAAGATAGCGGCAGTCTTCCGCTGCTCACAGGCGTCACGGGTGCGACTGTGACCCTTATCACACGAGGCGTGACGGCGTATCGCAAGGAAATCCAAACGCTCATATGCACAGCGCCAAATCCTGCGATGAACGGACCGTTCACGATCACTTTTGGAGGCAGAACCACGAGTGTTGATGCGAACGCGGCGCTCACTGGTATTGCGGGAGGAGCGAGTCTCTCAGCGCTGCTCACCGTGCTGACGCAGTCGTCAGTGACGGTCTTCGCTGAAGGGACGCAGACGACAGTGTGTGCTACTGTACCACAGCGCATCTTCATCCAATTTGATGAGCTTTTCGGTAACATTGCGTCACTGGTGTACACGAAGCCCGTGGATTCATTGCTCACACTGGCAGGTGAGGACGACTCAGGCGGCGGCGTCAGTGGTGTGTACCCAGCCTGGGGCTCCTTCCGCTTATTCTCAGGCGATAAGAAGGAGGTGACGGTGAACATCCCTTTTGACGCATCGGCCGCGACGATGGAAGCCGCGATCGAGGGGCTACTGTCCGTGGACACGGTGTCTGTAACGCGCGACTGGTTCGACATCACAACCGAGACCGCGGCGGCCAACACTATGACCTTAGCACAGTGGAGCGTGACGTTCACCACACACTCGGGCAACGTTCCTGAGCTTGTCGCTGACTCAACATCGCTGAGTATGCTGGATGATGGACAATTCAAGCCGTTCGTGGATGTGGTCGAGTTTGTGCGTGGTACAGTGGGGAACAATCGGTCTGTGACCGCGACCACGGACATCACCGTGGCAATGGACACGGTACTGGAGAACCCGGGCATCCAAGAGACCCAGACGCTGCTTTGTCGTGGCTCCAGTGCATTCACACTGACGTATGCAGGCGGCCTTCCCGTAGTGATCCAACCTGATGCGTCACCCAGCGAGCTTGAAACGAAGCTTAACACGATCGTTCCCACTGGCGCGCGCGTGTATCTTCGTGACGGCCATATACCTTACGTGCCCGTGTGTAGCGTTGCGAATGCTTCTGCGCTGGAGATCGTGTTTGAAGTTCCTAACGACGTGGTCATGCTCCAGTGGTCGGCGACCACGAACGACGTGTACTTGACCGAGTCAGTGAAGGGAAAAGCTCGACTGGATACGCCAATTGCCATCGCCAACCAGGAAAACCAACAGATTATGTGTCTTGTAGACCCGACGAGCACCACGACAGCCACATTCGAACTGCTCTTTGGCGCCAGCCAGCTGACAGTGGCGACCAACACTGCTCTCACGGCTTTCCAGACTCAGTTGAATGCGCTGGCTTCCATTGCAGCGGCTGGTGGAGTGGATGTTACGAGCACCCAGGCGCAGGTCTGTCTCAGTAGCGCCACTGGCCCCGCCGCACCGGTTTCTATCGCGTTCCGGGCGGTCGGCGACCAGCCACTGTTCAAAATCGCGAACGTTCGCAGCGGGATCTTGCAATCTGACATCGTCGAATCCACAAAGGGCGTACGAAGCATCGTATACGATGGAGCCACACCTGGACTCTTCAATGTAACGGTCGTGCCTGTGGTCAAGGGGACGTACAACCTGAACGTGAAGGTGCTGACGCTCAACACGTTCTTTCCGCCCTTCGTTACCGTGCACCCGACGATTGCTAGTGGCGTCAAGAGTACGCACACAGCACCAGCCGTCGTGGTGCAGGGTGTTCGCCAGCGGTTCTCGATCCATGCGATCGACCGATTTAACAACAAGCTCGAGTCCAGTACCGAGTTGGGTCCTCAGGCTTTTGTAACTAAGCTCGTTGGACCTTTAGGTTCTAATGATCTGTACCAGGTGAACATGAGCGAGTCGCAGCCCAACACAAACGGACTCTTCCAGCTGGACTTCCTGCCACAGACTCAGGGGATATACACGCTCACGCTGCTTCGGCGCCAGGCTGGTGGCCTCACAGCCAGTTACTATAGCAACGTGGACTTTACGAACCTGTATACAACGCAACTGGACGCGAACGTCAACTTCCAGTGGGGAGAGGACTCGCCACTGGGCGATCCGTTCCCAAACAAGTACTACAGCGTGATTTGGGAAGGCGAAATTCGAGCCAACGTCACGGGTCTGCACACTTTCGCACTGCACGCAGACGACGGCGTGCTGCTCGAGCTCAACGGCAGTGCACTCATTGACTCGCTAAGCGTCTCGTCAGCCGTCACAACAGCGTCGTCATTCAACTCTTTGCTGAGGTCATCGGCAGACGTGGCGCTCGCACAGGGCCAGTTCTATCAGATCCGTATCAAGTACCGTACGCGCGATGCGCAGTCGTTTGTGAAACTTGAGTGGAGCTGCGAAAACGCGTTCAGCGCCCAGGTGGTGCCCACAACCGGCCTGTTCTCTACGTCAGGACTCATAAACACGCCGTTCGTGATCTGCACGTACCCAGGCGCGCTCAACGCCTCGCAAGTTGTCAACTCAATCGACGCATTTGCGTACGTTGATATGAATCAGAGCACCCCAAGTGTGACAACCCGTGCACTCGATACGTTCTCATTCGAGCTCAAAGCTCATGACACGGTGCGCAATACCAAGTTTCAGGACGGCAGCAGCATGTTTGAAGTCTCTTTGGTTGGCACCGACGGTTGGGCGAAGATTGGCCGCACAAACGACGTGGTAACTGGTGTGCCCATCACCCTTAATCCGAGCGTGCTGTGCTTTGCCTGTGCCGTGAGCCTGGACGTCAGCACGAACACGCTTATCGTGAACGCCGACATCCTGCGCCACCTGATCGTTGGGACGCGTTTCCGCGTGCTCAACGCCAACTCGGGTACGCTCGCTCGCACACGCCACTGCTACTTCACGAGCAAGGCGACTGCGGCGTTTGCACTGGGGACCGCAGCTCTTGTAGTAGAGCCCAACCACGGGTGCGAGGCGTTCACGTCTTCGGCGTTTGCCGTCTCGAGCGTCTTCCCAGAGAACTGGAGATATCTGGGAACGTGCTCCGTGCTTAAGGGCAGTACGACGCTGACGTCCTGCAGTAGTGACTTTCGCATCCGCCCGCTGGACGACCCACTGAAGCGTGGCGACCAGATTGTTATCGGTTCTGAGCTCAACTCTGTACACCGGACGGACAATGTGATTGACGTGTCGACGATCCCACTGGCGTCACCGTACCTGGGTGGCTCAAATGAGTTTGCGCCCGTGTTCAAGGCAGGACCGGCGACTGGGCGACACCTGGTCTCCTTCGTACCCTACGAGAAAGGCACGTACCAGATCAGCGTCAAAGTACCACGTGTGGACGCCGTGCAGGCGATCGTCACAATGTCGGACTCGTCGTTGGGCGGGACGTTCCGGTTGGACTTTGGTGGCGTTGAGCGAACTGCGACCATTGCTTTCAATGCTGACGCTGCTGTTGTGAGGACAGCGCTGGAGAACCTCGTCGCAATCCCCACGGGCGGCATCAAAGCAGTGGTGACGTGTGTGAACAGCGACCCGACGAAGGGCTGTCGCTGGCTCATCACCTTTGCGTTCGACGTCCCCAGCACAATCGAACAGACACTGCTCACGACCGTGTACCAGGGCTCTTTGACGGGAAACAACGCCAAGGTCACTGCTCAGATCCTGACGCAACAGCGGCTACCACAAATGGTGCATGGGTTCCCAAAGTCGCTGGTCGTGAAGCCCGGAAATACGAATCCGAGCGTGTCCACCGCCTATGGTCGTGGGTTGTACGCTTCGAATGCTGGTGTGAACGCGACATTCTTCATCCAGATGAAGGACACGCACGGCAACAACAGAGAGGACGCTGATATCCGAGATGCGCTTCGTGTGCACGTGTTTCCTAAGGCGGCGCCGTATGCAACAGCACAGATCCCAAGCATCGGCGATATCCAGTACATGCAGGAAGGTCTCTACAACGTCTCGTATGCGCCGATCAAGTCAGGTTTGCATACAATCACGGTTACAACCCAGACCCTGCCGGAGATCCAAAAGGTCTCGACGGTCTTTAGGCAGCTCAAGGACCGCGGTGGTACGTTCGCGCTACGCTGCAAAGGCTTCACAACTGACAGCTTGGCCTATGACGCTAGTGCTCTGGAAGTGCAGGTGGCGTTGCTTAACCTACCAGTCTTTCAGAGCCAACCAATGATGAACACGACGCGTCTTGACCTCAGTTCGCAGATCAGCGTCACGCGGGATCTCAATGTGGCAAACTTTGGCTTTGACTACTCGATCACATTCACGCGCGTGCCGTCCCAAGTGAACATGGAGCTGCTCCAGGTAGTCAACAACCTCTTTGGCGCGAATGGGAACCCGACGATCTCGGCTCAGGTTGTCCAAAAGCAGGGCAACGAGCACATCAAGTCGACCTCGACGCTGGGGACGCCGATTGTGAACGAAGTGCAAGTTGTCCGCGTTCAGACGACGTTGAATCCACTCACTGGCGGCTTTCTGCAGATCGATTTCAATAGTCAGGCGACCGACATGATTCGCTACGATGCCTCAGCGGGTACATTTCAGGCCGCGCTGGAGAAGTTGCCCTCCATTGGTGTTGGTGGCGTTCTGGTCACCAAGTCGACGGTGGACGTCTTTGGCTCGTGCGAGTGGGCCATCACGTTCGTCGGCGCTGCTGCGGGCAGTCCACAGATCGAGTACTGGTCCTCGATCAGGTACACTCGCAATCAGCTCGTGCCAAACGCGTTTCTGGTAGGCGACTTGCCGGCCTTGCGTCTAGTTGGCCATACTCTCGTAGGGGGCACGAACCCGACAGTGTTGATCGACGCCGACGGCAGCACGTCGATAGGCAACGTCATGTCTGTGAATGGCGTGAGTCCGTTCACGACTGTTGTAGCGCATGGGGCGATCGCGCCGGAGATGTGCACAGCCGTGGACTCCAACACGCCTTATTGGCCTGGGACGACCAACTCTGTCGGACTCGCGGGTCTACACAATGGCAAGTTCCATTCGTCCACGAGCTTCATCATTGAGACGCGGGATGTGCACAGCAACTTGCTTGATGGCACGGGCAATGGCGTCATGGGTGTTCCCATTCAGGAGGTACAGATCATCGAAACTGCGATCATTGGGGCGACGGTGAGCAGCAAACTCTCGGGTATGTTTGCGCTCGTGTTCGGAGGGCAAAAGACTGCGGCACTGCCGTTCTATGCCGGGATCAAAGACGTCGAGGGCGAACTCGAAAAGCTGGTGTCAGTTGGTGGCGTCTCAGTAGACACAAACGACGTACAGACGCTGGTCACAGCGGGGACGGTCGTCGCGACCAAGACCTCAGACACACTGGTGACAGGCACAAACGATCTCTCAACTGTGTTCCAGGCGAATGACTGGATCCGCGTCGGGTCTGCCACTGGACCGGTGTTCACCATTCTAACCATCACTGCAACGAGCATCAAGCTCTCGTCGCCGTATTTTGGAACCACGGACCCTGCTACAAACGTGTACAAACAGGCGGCGTCGCGAAGCGGGTTCACGTACATTGTAAAGTTCGATTCGGAGCTGGGCGACTTGCCGTCTGTTGTAATCGACACGACAGCATTAGCGGTCAGTGGCGCTGGGACACTGGCAGCGAAGGTGACAGCGTGCGATAATCTGCGCACTCAAAGGCTACAAACCACTGCGAGTTCTGCAATCTCTGGGACGTTCTACCTCACATACCGAGGCAGTCGGACGCCGATGCTGCCAACCAACGTCAATGCGTCTACTTTAAGTGCAGCTCTTGAAGCGCTTGATGGGCTTCACACTGTGACAGTGAGCACTCCCGTGCCTGGAACCAATGGCGGCTTCACGTGGATGATTACGTTGGTCTCGACTGCAACTGACGCTCTTGACATTGAGCTGCTGTATGCTGAGGGTTACATGCTCCTGGGCAAAGGCGCGCTCGTGGCAGTGGATGCTGTGTGTCCGTCGAGCTTGACGTCTGTGGGCGAGGTGCTGACCTCGCAGTCAGGAAGACTGGGCTACTCCTTCGTCGCTACGCTCTCTGGACCAGACACTGTGAATGCAGACGTGACGTACCTAGGTGCAGGTACGTATGTCGCGACCTACGACACGCCTCGGTCGAACACCTACACGCTTGACGTGCAGCACGCCAAGTCACAGGGGCTTGTGGGTAGCTACTTTAACAATCGGTGGCTCTACGGCGAGCCCGAGATTGTGCGCGTCGACAGGCAGATCGACTTTGCTTGGACGGATTGGGTCACTCCCACGAGCAAGGACTTTGTGAGCATCCGGTGGGAAGGGTACATTAAACCGGCGTTCACGGAAGCCTACATGATCTCCGTTGTTGGAAACGACGGCGCGCGGCTCTGGATCCAAAATCAGCTCCTCTTTGACTCATTCGACAACGATATCGATAGTGATGGCAGCAATGGTGCTAATGTGACAGCAGCATCAGCCAAAACGATGGAGTTCAAGCCGAACGTCACAACCAACCTTGTGAAGGACAGATTGACGGAAATTGTTCTCGAGTACAAGGAGAACTCGGGCTTCGCGTCGGTCAAGCTGTTGTGGGCGTCGCAGTCGCAGGACAAGGTCGTGATCCCGCCCGAGCGGCTCTTCCACCGCTCATCACCAATCGTTTCGAGTCCGTTCTCAGTGAGCACTGCCGGTGTGAAGTCGACTGCGCCAATGAACGTATCACTGGCGATTGCGGCCTTTGACTCTCTGCAGGTAAACTTCTTTGCGCCAGCAGACGATGGAGGCTCGTCTGTGGATAGGTTTTTGGTCGAATGGTGGACCGTGGGGGCGTACGGGACCCCCGAGACCCAAGTGATCAAGATCGCCAAGACGAATACGGGCGGCACGTTCACCATCGAGCTCGATACTGACCGAGTTACTGGTTCACTGCCCTCGACAGTGTTGTACTCGGACATGGAGGCAGCGATTGAAGCTCTCGATGGCGCGGGGGACGTGACCGTCACCTCGACGACCACAGCTACGACTGTCGACTACAAGATCACGTTCAACACACGCGTGGCGGCCGTGCCGATCATGAAGGCGACCTGGAGCAATCTCATTGGCACGGGAACCATCGCCGTTTGCTCGAAAGGGAGCGCCATCCCATCTGGGAACCCTGGCGCAGTCACGTGTACGGTAGGAGAGAGCACGACGAGCAGTGTCACAATTCTGGGCTCGTCGTCCCAGGTTTCAATGGACATTCACAGGTACGATGCGTATTCATTCAAGATCACTAGGCTGACCCAAGCGACTTCGACTGTCGCACCCACAGTTCCAGGGCTCGGAGGCGTCGGTGGTCCAGGATTTCAGGTTCGTGTCACTGCGCACACCACGTCTGCGGGCTACGGCCTCCCAGCTGCACCAGTTACGCTCAAGCCCATGGCTGTACCTGCCGTACCGGAATACGTGAGGCTCAGACTCGCAGCAGGTGATCCCACGAGTCTGCGAGTCGTGTGGGACGCACCACAAACCGACAACGCGGCGATGGTGACATTCTACATAGTCGAGTGGCGTTTGATGGACCTCAACAGCACCAATATGGGAGGAGGATTCGGGGGAACGTCAGCAGTAGCGTTCTCTAGCTTTCGTGAGACACCCGGGTTCTTCCTGGCCCAGCATCCTGCGTCTATTCGGTTCAAGTACACGATCGGGAATCTCAAGCCTGGTCTGGCCTACTTCGTCCAAGTGCGCGCAGAGAACATCATGGGCGTGGGACAGGCTGGAGTGACTGTACCGGCTTTCGAAGTGCCTCGTACTAAGGCCGAGCAACTACTTGAAGGTATGGGCAGCGTCTCGCTCAGCACACTGCCGGCTTTTTCATCGAGGAGCGGTAATCTCAATGGGGTCTACTCCGTCGCAGAGTCCAGCTCGAGTTTGCTACTGTCGTGGCTCCCATCTCCAAATATGAACGGCGCATCGGTCTCAAAGTATGTCCTCGAGTGGTTTCAGCTTCCACCAACTCAGTTCGAAGTGCAGATGATCAAGATCTCAGGTCAGAGCAATGCGGACGTCATCAAGGGAACCTTTCAAGTCTCGTATAACAACGCACTGACGGACGATCTCCCCATTGACGTGAGCGAGACCGAGATGCAACAGAGTCTCGAGTCCATCTCGACGCTGCGCAGTGTGCACGTCGAGCGCTCACCTGCAATGATCATGGGGGGCTACGAGTGGATGATCACGTTCCTGACCGAGGCACCAGCGACAACGGGTAAGACCCTGCAGGTGCTGAGTAGCAAACTCATCGCCACGCAGGTGAATGTTGATGTTGGCTTCAGTTTGGACCCGGCGCATGTCGGCACCGCCACGAAGGCTGTCACAGGCACGCTTGGGAGTGCGGATCTGACGAGCACTGGCATCGAAACCTATGCGCAGATTGGAATGTACGCGCAGATTACGGGCAATGGCCCCGAGGCTGGGATCTTCCGAGTCATAGCCGTCGCAACCAACAAAGTCACGCTTGACCAGGCATTTCAGGGCACCACGGGGCCCTACACTGCGCAAGTCGGCTGGACGGTACCCGGGACGTTGCCGACAGATTACCACTCGGTCGTGTTCACGGACATCGCGAGCCTAGGCTCATCCTACGCGTACACTTTGACAAGTTTACGACCAGGAGTTCCGTACTACGCTCGCGTGAGCGCGTGCAACTCGCTAGGCTGCAATACTCCACGGAGTTCTACACCACTCACGCTTGCTGCGCCAAAACAGCGACCGGCCGAACCTCGTAAGGTTCAATTGTACACCGAGACGGCTACAACTATACGTGTGCTGTGGAACCAGCCACTGAGCAACGGTGGAGACCTCATCACACAGTACCGTATCGAGTGGGACCCGTCCCCGAACTTCAGCTCGGGTGCCAACAGCGCAACTCTAGGCTATGACACCAAGCAGCTCGTAAACCCAGCGGTGGACTGTCTGTTCACGCCTTGCGAGGCCGTGGTCGGGGCGCTGACGACCGGCCAGGCGTACTACGTCCGAGTGTACGCGTACAACGCGTTCGGATACTCACTACTGCCTGGAGTCGGCCTCCCAGCGTTCGCGATCCCAAAGACTCAGCCATCGCCGCCAGACCTCGTTGTGATTCAGCCTACCACAAAAGCGGGTATGCCTAGTCTACTGGTGAGTTTTGATACCACGCACTACAATGGTGGTGCTGACGTGACGCAATACCAGATCGAGTGGGACGCCATGGACCTCAAGGGCATCGAGGAGCGCGCGATGAGCGGCTCAGCTGCTGCCGCCACACTCAGCAACGAAATACTGTACGCGCAGCAGACGACTCAGATGCTGCTGCTCTCTGCGGATGCATACGACGTCCGCGGTCATTTCAGGTTGTCGTTCATGGATATTGTGACCGCGCCTGCGCTGTCCTGGGACGTTGGGGCTGATGAATTGGCTGCGGCACTCGAGAAGCTCGATTCGGTGGGTAAAGTCCAGGTTCGAAGGCGCGCAGCGGGCAACGGCTTTGCCTGGTTTATCAGGTTTCTGACGCAGAAGGCCAACACAAACGGAGTAATCGGTGATGTGCCCTTGCTCAAGGTCTCCATAGACGATACGGAGCTATACAGTGCGTTCGGGACGTCAAAGATAGCGACTGCGGCCACAACAGCGCTGAAGGGGACAAACGCAAAGATGGAGGTCGTGACGGTCATACGAGGTCTCAACGGCTTTGAACAGCAGGTGGTGACGGTTTCCACCGACCTGGGGCTCCTCGGAGGAAGATTTCAGCTGGTGTACAACCAAATGAAGAGCAACTGGATTTCATTTAATGCCAGCGCCTCGACAGTCAAACAAGAGCTTTCCGTTCTTGGGAGCAGTCAGAATGTGGATGACCTGGGACGCATTGAGGTGTACAAGAAGGCTGGGACGACGTTCACTGGCTTCCAGTACACGGTTGTCTTCCTCACGCGGCTTGGCGCCAACAAGCCGCTGATCACATGTGATGGCACGGCGCTGACGAGCACAAGTGCGGGCTCAGCTTTGACGTGCCTGTCGTCCCGAGCCCGCGTCGGTTCTCGTCCGGTCATGGCCAGCAGTCTTTATGGGATTGCAACGGTCAACAAGAGTGACATTGTTGACACCAGCGGGGTTTTGGCTCAGTACTGGATCTCAGGCTTGCAGCCAAATGTCAAATATCATGTGCGCGTCGCGGCCTGGAATGGTGTGGGCAACGTCTTTGGCGACACACGGTTCTCAACACCGGCGATTGAGACTGTGCAGGTGAGCCCAGACCCACCGAAGGACCTTAGCGTGTCTGCACTGTCATCCACAGCAGCGATGGCAACATGGAATGCTCCGCTAAATACTGGCGGCTCACCTGTGGAGCGGTACATTGTGCAGTATGACACGCTACGAGGCGTGCCCGAGGAGCAGGCGATCAAGCTCACAAGTCAGTTTAGCACGCTACAGGGCACAACTTTCGCGCTTCGCCTGAACGGAGTTGATACGCAATCGATCGCGTCGGATATAACTGGTGACGCCTTACAGAGCACATTGCTGGCTGCGTGGGGTGCCAGTGGGGTTTCCATCACTTCAGTGATGAGAAGGAACGTAGTCTTCGACGGCTACGGCTACGAGTGGCGCGTGCTTTTTAGTGACACGATGGGCGACGTGGCGTTAATAGCAGCGACTTTGACGCCGTCCCCAGCATCTTCGTCGACTTTGTTCGACTCGGACGCTGTGATTACCGTCGAAGAGCGAACGAAGGGCAGCCTCACGGCATTTTCAAGAGTTTCTTCGATCCAAACTGTGAATGTGACGCCCGTGAATGAGGTTCAAGAGATCTTCATCTCCGCTGGCTCGCGCGTGGACTTGGGTGGAACACTGTTCCTGAGCTTTTGCGGTGAGTCGACGCTCAGTATCGCTGTCACAGCTAGTGCAACAGACGTCAAGATTGCGCTTGAGGGGCTCTCGACCGTTGGCGAAGTGGCGGTGACCACGACCAGCGTGCTGGATCGCCAGTCACTCACTAGTCGTCAGCATTATGGAGTTAAGTGGCAGGTAACGTTTACGTCGTCAGTCGAGAACGTGCCCTTGATACTCGTGGGCACTGATGTGACCGCCACACCCCGCGCGTTTGCAAGACTGGCGTGTGGCGGAACACTAACAGGCACCACGCCCTGTGTGAGAGTGAAAGAGGTGACACCAGGTGGAATTCCTCAGCAAGTGGCCATCCGCAGCCCTGATGGCATATCACCACCGCTGCTCAACAGTGCGGTGAACTACTACTTCCGCTTCGGAGCTGTCAACCGCGCGCATTTGCAGAGTGACTTTGCAGCGTACCAGACGCCCTTCCAGCCTCAGAACCGGTCACCGTTCAAGCCACGCGACGTGGTGGTGTCACCGCTGACGACTACGAGCGTTGGCGTTTTGTGGAGAGTACCCGAGTACGACGGTGGGCTGCCCATCACGCACTACAAGGTGCAGTGGGATAGGAGCCAGTCATTTGAGATCCAGAGCGTATTCGCTGGCTCCGACACTGTTGTCGCCCCTCCTGCTTCAGGAGACCCAAAGCAGCCGTTAAACTACGCGATCCTGGGCTTGGACCCAACTGCACCCATGTTTGTTCGAGTGCTGGCCTACAACTCGCTCGGTTATGGCGAGCCTGGGCTCGCGAGTCCCGTGGCGACCAATTACCGTGTCTCCCGCATTGTCGTCAACAGCACAGCGATCGCCACCGCGATGACAGACGCACAGACCTTCAAGCTTGCGCTTGGCAACTACCCGACGGTACCCACTGCCTCGATCCCAGTGAACGCCGATGCGATCACGCTCGAGAACGCACTGAGTGCGCTCAAGTTTGTTGGCGTCGTCTCGGTGTCGAGGAACGACCACTCACTAGGTCCAGTGGCCACGCCATTCGACACCAGTGGCGTGGACACACCCTTCTCATACCGCATGGAGTGGACTATCACGTTCCTCACGACGTCTGTAGATGGCTTTGAGCCAAACACGCTGGGAAACCTACAGGCGACCCTGGATGCAGTGCCCACTGGTGTACTCACACAGGCCGACTTTACAGTCTATGAGGTCAGTGCCGGTCAGACGTTCGCATTTAGCGTGGTCTCAGTTCTGCCTCAGGCCGTGCCGTCTACTGGTCCAACGAACGTCCAAGTGTCTGTCGTTGATGGTTCATCATTGGGTGTGAGTTGGCTGGCTCCAGTGGCCTCAACTGTGCGAAAGTACCTCGTGGAATGGAGTGACACTATGGACTTCGGCAAATCCACCCCTCACACTGGTGGTGCGTCATACGCCACTGCATCCGGCTTCGTTGAGGTGGTGCCCAGCACTGCAACGACATACACGATCCGTGGCCTCACCACGGGCACCGCCTACTACGTGCGTGTCTCAGCCTTTAACGGCGACCTCACAACTAAGGCGGGCTTAAACTACGGCTACGGCTGTCCTGTGTTGGCCACTGTGGTCGACAGCAAGGGCATACCGATCCTACCATCACGCGAGAGCATTGTCCCAATGGCCGTAGTACCGTACCAGCCGACAAACGTGAGCATGCGCGTGAGCACATTGGACATCGCCAGTCAGCTTGAGGTCTGGTTCACTGAGCCGACGCTGAACGCGCTCGGGTTCGTTGCAGGCGATGGTGGCACCAGCATCACCAACTACCGCATCACCTGGGACACGAACAGCGATTTCAAGAACGTACCAGTGTCCTACGACGTGCGCACGGTCACGGCCTGCAACGTGGCGCCCTGTGTCTTTCCTTTGGGTGCTGAGGTACAAAGTCTGTCGCTATCGCCGGCAGCCACGGGCTCCTTCCGAGTGTCTATGGGCGGGAACGCGTACACGACGCAGCTTTGTCCAGCATGCACACTTGTGTTTGGTACGAACTTCGCCTACATTGACTACACGGGCTCGACCTTCGATCTCAAGACTGTGCTGGGAACGAATGCGTTCTTTGTGGTCGACAAGGCAAATGCCTCCTGCGTATTCCAGGTTGCAGCCACGGCAAACCCCGTTGCTAATCGCTTGTATGTCACTGCGGGTGCTGGTACAGCGTGTACGCTCGCGAATGGCGCCTACTCGGTGCATTCACGTCCGACGACCGCCACCTGTGTGGATCATACTGCAGCAGAAACAGACGTCCAGACGGCACTGAAAATATTGATGCAAGACAATGTCCAAGTGACGTTGGATACGACGCTGGGCCGCAAGTTCCGCATCACGTTCACGGGGAAGACGCTCGCGAGTCCGCGAGCCAGTATCGACCAGCTCGTGATCTCAGCTACGGATGGCACTGCTGGTTGTACAACACTGGTGGGCAACGCCTGGACAGCCACAGAGCTCGAAAGCGGTGCTTTGCAACCTGGGACGCCATACTTTGTTCGCGTCGCAGCGATCAACTCGGTTGGGATCAGCGAGCCAAAGTCTGCCACAGTAGTGTGCCACGACCCACCGTGTGCCAATCTACTGCGTCTCGCGCCTGCCGCTCCGCCACTTGCGCCACTGAACGTTGCTGTAGTGAACGACAAACTCGACCGCACCGCGCTCAAGGTGAAATGGCAAGCGCCAGCTTCAATTGAAGGCGCGACCATCATGAAGTACCTGGTTGAGTACTCTGTCGATGCGTTTACACGAGTGAACTTGTGCGCCGGCTGTGCTGCCACTCTCAGCAAGACGAAGCTTACGCTCACGTCTAATGTTGTGCTCGCAGCAAATGAGATGATCGCGCTGAGCTCCTTGACGCGCAAGTGCCTCGTGACAGTGCAGAGTGTCGATTCAGCCTGGAACATCACTAGCATTATCTACAACTTGCTGCCAAACCACGGCTGTGATGACTTCACAGCCGGCATTGGAAACATTGACGCACTCCATGGCGTCGGCAGTGGGTACATCGTCGTTGCTCCTGGTGACGTGCAGTACTCGACAGCGGACCAGCTGCCGCAGATCTGGTTTAAGACGACGCTGACGACTTTACAGCCCAAGACAGCCTACTCTGTGCGCGTTCGTGCCCAGAACGCTGAGGGCGTGGGTCCAGATACGATCGCGATTCCGATCTGCGAAGACGGGATTGAAGCCTGTACGGATGTAACTGGCGGTGGAGCGTCGACCATTGTCACGCGGCAGCTCCCGTCTGCACCCGTGCTTGTTGTCCCCACTCAACTGATGACCCAGGGTGTCAACACTGCGAACGCCTACGGATTCACAAAGAACTCGCTCTGGATTTCGTTCGCAGACCCGAATGCCTGGACGGGGCTCGAAGCTGTGGACTCGTACCGTATTGAGTGGGACACGCAGCCGGATTTCAAGTCTGCCGGCAAACAGTCGGCGTTCGTCCAGGCCACGGGTGCGCTCGCGACTGTGCCTTCAGTATGGACGAACCTGCAGATCTGCGTAAACTGCGTGACAAACTTGGACGCCACGGCCAACACGATCACAGTGACCAATCCGAACAACGACCTGGCCATCCGTGTCGACGATTACCTGACTGTAGACGCCGGTTTGTTGGTGGCTGGTGGTCAAGTGGACCCCGTGAATTGCCAGGTGGTCGTCACGGCTGTCACATCGGCGACGCTGGTCAATATCTCAACGGGCCACGGGTGCGCAACGTTCACGGGGAAGGCCCTGTCGCTGCACCGCCGCAATGCACTCCAGTACCAGCTCACGGGACTTGCCATGGGCGTGCAGATCAATGTGCGCATCGCAGGACACAACTCGTTGGGCTACGGGACGGTCAGTGACAGCATTGCGCTAGTACCAATCACCACGAGCGACCCGCCGCCGTCGCCTGACGTCGTCCTAAGTGCGTTTAGTGCCGAGGAGAACAGCGACATCGCCCCCGAGGTTCGTGTGAGTTCGTTGCGCGTGAGCTTCCTGCCTCCAAAGTACGTACTGCCGACAGATCTGAACGGCAATGGCGGCTCAGCGATCACAAAGTACCTAGTCGAATGGACCGATGGCGACTGGGCTGGGATGCAGAAGCACGTGCAAATGATCGCGACCTCGGCTTCGTCCGTGGGCAAGATCTCCGGTGCTTTCCGACTCACGCTTAACACCACACTGTGCACTAACTGCCAGGTGAAAGGCGTCTATACAACGTCTGCGATTCCCTACGACGTCTCAGCTGTGGACCTGACGAATTTGCTACAGAATCTGCCGAACGTGGGCCAAGTGAATGTGTCGTGCAGCCTCCCCACGGTTAAGAACGAGCTCACGTGGAAGGTCACGTTCCTGTCAGAACTCGATCTCGTACCAGACTTTACGGTCGCGCAGAACCTGCTCACTGCCGATAATGGCGTCGCGCGCATTCAGATCTCGTCGCTCGTGACGAACGGCGGGCAGGTTGGCAGCCTCATGGGAAGCAAGTACTGCCCCACTAATACGCTCGTCAATGGTTTCGTGGTACCAATGAGCGGTCCAGCTTCCTGCGGATTTGTGGTACCGACCGTTGAGATGGCACTGCCGTATCAACTCACGATCCTGGGACTCAAGCCAGGCACGATGTACTTTGTGCGCGTGTCAGCGATGAACGCGCTAGGCTATGGAATCCGCAGACTCAGTGCGCCTGCTTCCATGACTGTGCCCTTCGAACCACCATCAGTGCCCACATCGTTGTTTAACGCCCTCGCCAGGCCAGTGCTCACTCTAGCAGGGCCGACATCTTTGATTGTGTCTTACGGACCGCCGAGCTTCAGTGGTGGGACACCGATCACAGGGTACATTATCGAGTGGGACTCCAAACCAACATTTGACAGTGGCGTCAATGGTCGTGCGCTCGGTAAAGCCGTGCTCGCTGGCGCAACTGGAGCCAAGTACCGCATCGACGGTCTCACCAGTGCACAATGGACCTACGTGCGCGTCTACGCGATGAATGCTGAGATGGGCGCGGGACTACCCGTGAAGACCCAGCCTGAGCGCGAGATGCCTAGGATGAAGCCCCTGCAGCCTCGTGACGTCACGCTCTCGAACGGCCAAGTAGCGCCGCTCGGCTACTCGCTCAACGTCCAGTGGCGTGCGCCAACGGACCTTAAGGACGCGTTGGGAGCGATCACGTCTTACCGCGTCGAGTGGTACCAAAAGGCGCTCACTGATCCGTTCTTTGGCCTCCTGCACATTCAAGTGGTACAAACAACGGGGACGATCGCGGCTGGCAGCTTCACGCTGGGCTTTGGCGACGCAATGACGTCCACAGACTCACCACTGGCGTTTCGAGTACTCCCAGGCACGATCAGCGTCGTCCAGAACCAGAACTTTGTAACGACCTCGGTTGATCTCACTGGGCTTTTGGCTCGTGGCGACCTGATTTCGATCGAGGGTGTGAGTTACTTGGTCGCTGCCACTGGCGCCTTCACCTCCACGCAGCTCCCACTGGCGGATGCGACCAGTTCCGATCAAAAGCTCGCAAGGACGCTCGGCGACACGCGCATCGCGTACGCAGGGGTCACGAAGACCGCAATCCCACTTAGGACGCCCTGGAAGAGTATCGACTTGAGCTACGACGTGACGCCCAGCGCCATGAAGGAGGCGCTCGAGATGCTGCCTACAGTGGGGGTTGTGCACGTTGAGCGCTCCCAGACGGGAGCTGTTGGTGATAACAACTTCAACTGGTACATCACATTCACGGCGCAAGTACCAGCGACGTCGGTGCTACCCAAGCTCATCGTGAATGACAAGAACCTCGTCGGCACCAATTCTGACGCGAGTTCGACCATCACGCAAGCGGGCCAGGCGCCAGTGGCCTTCGGTGCCACTGTCATCTCTGCTTCCACTGGCGTGTACGCGTACAACATCACAAATCTGTTGAATGGTGTGCCGTACTTTGTACGCGTAGCTGCGATCAATGACATTGGCATGGGCGACTTCTTCGCCAGTTCTCCAGCGAGCTTAGCACCAACAAGAGCTCCACTGGCGCTCGCGAACGTGAAAACTCGCACGTTGAATGCCACGTCCATGGAATTCACGTACGACCAGATGGCGGTCTCCGGCGGCGAGACCGTGGACAGCTACCGCATCGAGTACGACGCGTCGTTCAGCTTCAACAGCGCCAAGAAGCAGAACCTCGTACTCTCACAGAGCACAACGTACCACCGTGTGACGACAGCTGCGCACACTGGTCCGTTCACCGCTGGCAGCACGTTCTCACTCGCGACGATTGGTGGCTCGGGCTTCAAGGGCGACTTCACGCGCCAAGTGGGCGCCTACGTGAGTGCTGTGCAGCTTCAGGCTACGAACTTCCTCTTCAGGAGAAAACCCGACGCTACTCTGGGCTATGGGGATGCGGACTTGTCTCAAATCTTCTCGCGGGGCGAATTCGTGCACGTGCGCAACGAAGTAGCGCGCGTCTGTCTCGACTCGAACGTTAAGTACACGCTCCCAGGGATCACGACAAACGGATTCAACCCAACAACCGGATTCAACCTAACAACCGGTGTCTTAACAATCACGACGCTCACTGGAGGCTTGCTGGACATTGTGTTGCCGAAGACGGTACTCTCCATCGGCTATGCGATGGACTGCCGCGCCACGATCACCTCGGTCACCACAGTCGTGGGCGCGAGCAATCTTGTCTTAAACCATACATGTGCGCTTAGTACGCTGACAACAACCCTACTACCGATTAACGTGCACTGGGGACCGGCGGTGCTGCCGCTGTGCTCAGAGCAGAACTCGTGGCAGCTCATGGACGCCATGACAACGTTGCCTGCATTTGTGGGTCGTCTGGGGATGCTGACGGACCCGCTGCCGCTGTTCCAACTGGACACGTCCGCGGGTGTTGCGCTCAATCTGGTAACCAGTGGCCTCGGCAGCGACTCGGTCTCTGTGCTGAACCCACTAACGATCAGCTGCGGCGACTTTATCCGCCTGGGCGACGTCACTAGCGGGCCGATCCTGCGCGTGCGCGGCAAGTGCGATACGGTCACCAACACGTGCGACTGTGTGCGCGCGAGAGCGGCCTCGAGCATACAGTTGGGCAGTTTCTCGGACTTTACGACGCCCGTGAGTCTCTCGCTCGACTCGATGGCGTTCGCGACGCGCGAGATCCAGAGTATCAGGATCTCCACGAGTACAGGCAACCTGCTGCACGGTGCTGGAGGCTTCAGGATCAAGTTTGGTGACGAGATCAGCTCAAAATCGCTTCGGGGCGGCAATGGTGGTACGAATCTTAACGACGACATCGGCTGCTTGCTCTGGTCTTCTGGTCCTGTGACCGCCGACGCGACTCGAGATACTCTGGCACTTGAAGCAGAGCTCGAGTCATTTGACGGGATTGACGACGTCCGAGTGTACAGGACGTTCACGACGACGCCGACCGTGATGGTGTACACGATTGAGTTTCTTGGAGTGTCGGTGCGTGGGGAGCTGCCGTCGATCCAGGTCCTGGACTTTGGCATCAACGGCTGCAGCGCCTTTAATGGAACGCCGGCCGGGACGGTGCTTGACGTCCCGCTCGTCCGAAAGGAGCAACTGGCGTACACGACGATCTACCAGGCGCCCACGACACAAGCCATCCCGTTTGACGCTACTGAAGAAGACGTCAAGGCCGCGCTTGAAGCACTATCGAGTATTCCGAACGTGGACGTGACGCGCAGGGTGAACAAGTTTGGCTTTGATTGGAAAGTCACGTACGTGGCCTTCGACGGCGATGTGACCAGTTCAGTGCCGCCTACGATTGTCGCGAACGGATTCAACCTGCTGGCGGTGCAAGACCCGAAGATCACAGTGACACCGTTCAACCGACAGAGACTGGACACGACCATGTTTGCTGCTGGCGGCGGTAGTTCGATCTTCTCACGCGTGGCGGCGCATAACACCAAGGGCTTTGGGGACGCGTCAATCCCAAGCCCCGCGTCCATGCAGCTAGCAAACCAGCTGCCCAGCGGCGTGCTCCGGCCGCGTGTGGACGTGTTATCTAGCTCGGAGTTGCTCGTGCAGTGGGATTACCCTTGGAACGATGGCGGCGAGGATGTGACCGAGTTTGAGGTCGAATGGTGGAGCGCAACGGTCAACGGAGGCGCCAAGACATCGCTCACCTTCGACGCGTTGCAGTCACCGCCGGAGGTTGAGGACGTGAACACAATTAGTATCTCGGCGCCGACTGTGGGACCCAACACGTTCCTATCGGGGACCTTTCAGGTGGGCTTCGACGGCCAATGGACTTCCCAGCTGCCGTACGACCTCTCGGCCGTGCTCATGCAGTCCGCACTGAAAAACCTGAGCACTATTGAAGACGTTGCAGTGAACCGCATCCTGGACACCAAGGGCTACACGTGGATGGTCACGTTCTTGCAGCGCAAGTACAGAGGCAATCAGCACGCGCAGCACCTGTCGCTTTTGGACCGCTCGACGAGCCACAAACTCAGCGTGACCGGCGCCAACCTGTTGCTGTGCACAACCACACAACGCGACGTGTGTGTACCCAGACTGGACAACAGTATCGCACCCAGCGTGTCGGTTGGCTCACTGCGAGAGATCCAGGGCCTGACGTGCACGGGTACTCCCAGTGCGACTGCGGGCTTCAGGCTGAGCTACATGGGCGCCACGACGGCGCTGATCCGCTCGGACAGCTCGGCTGCGGACGTAGAGAAGGCGCTCGAGGACCTGCTGGTGGTCGGCGCCGTGAGCGTGAGCTTCCAGAACCTGTTGCAGACGACCGTGTGCGTGGCCGCGAACCCGTTGGGGCTGCTGATCACCTTTGACACGGAGCTGGGCGACGTGAATCTGCTGACCAAGACCAGCGTGGATGGGACGCTGAGCGTTAGCATCGCGGAGATGCGCAAGGGTCGGTCGCAGATGAGTATTGGCCGACTGCCGTACTCCTACATGGTCTCAGGACTCACGGCCGCGAACACATACAACGTGCGCGTGGCAGCGTACAACAGCCTGGGTTTTGGAGCTTTTACAATGGCGCAGCCACTGAGGGGCATGATCCCGGCCCAGAGAGCTCCGAGTCCGCCGCAGTCGCTCACGGTGCGCTCGCGACTGAGCTCTTCGACGCTGCTAGTGGTCTGGGAGGAGCCGCTGACCAGCGGTGGCTCTTTAGTGACATCGTACCGCGCCGAGTGGGACGCCAACCCATCGTTCACGAGCCAGTGTGGCGAGCGCTCCGAGGTGCAGACGCTCGTGCACCGGAGTTCAACGCCCACACCCGGTGTAGACTCGTACAAGCTGCTGCTGGACTCAGCGGTCGTAGGCTGCATCGCCTGGAACGCCACGGACGCGTACCTGCAGAACAAGCTCCAGCTGTTGGGCGGTGTGTATGCGAACGCGCTCGTCTCGCGTTACGGCGACGGCACGGCGCGCTGGGACTTTGGGTTCACCTACAAGGTGACATTCGTGGCTCCTGTGACAAGTGCCACGAGCGTGTTCCCGGTACAAATCCCGCTGTTGGTCGCCAACAAGACGGACTCCACGTGCAACACGTACCAGGGGACTGTGAGTGTGGACCGTGAGCGCTTCGGGCCGGGGCTGGACGCCAAGAGAGGTCAGGGCAAGGTGGACCTGACCAACAACGAGTGCCTCGCGTCACTCGAAGAGCCCATCGGCAAGCAGACGATCTCCGATACGACAGCCCAGGCGAATGCACTGCTGAGTCCTGCGATCCAATTGGCGCAGACGACCAAGGTGTCGACGGTGGCTCTCTTGGGGAACAATGCGCCCGTGTTGTGCGCCTCGTGTGTGCAGAAGCTGGCTGGGAACGTACTGACACTCACAGCGTCGCTGGTGGGGGTTCTGAACGCTGGAAACTACTTCATCGTCCAAGAAGTGCCGTCAGTTAGCTCACTTGTACCCAGGACCTGCGTCCTGAAGGCTTCAGCTGCAGCCACAGCTACTAGTGTTTTGATCGACACGAACGACGCGACGTTCCTTGGCGGCGGCTGCCAGTTGCCAGTGGCCTTCGACAGCCAGGCCTGGCAGCTCAAGAAGTTCAACCTACGCGCACATGTGATCAGTGACCTGACGCCCGGGAGGGACTACTCGGTGCGCGTCGTCGCGGTGAATGCACTGGGCGAGAGCGCCGCGGCCACCGTCTGATCCTAGTGAGGTACTAGTTGTGTCTTTAGTTGTAATACATGTAATAGAATCTTTGCTTCTAGTTCTCTTATCCTTTTGTTTAAATTCGTGCATGGTGAATGGTACATCGTTCCCTATAGCTTTGCGTGACGCTGGAGGAAACGTGTCGTCGCGGAATCTCGTGTGGGGTCTAAGAACGAGGCTTCATGATGAAAGCCTAGTCGTGAAACCTGGGCTTTCATGTTAACTAGACCCACCGACTGCTTGCGCTTGCTAAGCACGTCAACTTTCGGACTCAGCACTAGCTGATCACTTGTCCCGAGATGCCCAGACTTCTTCTCTCCCCTCCTTCCAAGGCTCTTCCTCATATCCACGAGCGTTCGATCCGCACGCGCCTTCGAGCTAAGCACGCTCAACTCTAAGCGAGGTGCCCTCGTTTCCTCAGAGCCTTGGTCAACTTGGTTTTCAACCTCCACTCGTTCAAAACGCACCTGCCCTTTCTTCATGTCGACGAAACCCACGTCTTGGCGCTTGAATTTGCTCAGCAACCGCATCGCCTTCTCGATCTCATCGTGGTTCTCGCGCAGTTTGCATAGAACCTGGCCCTTATCTGAGTCACCACCGACCTCCACAGCAGTGTCCCGAGCCAGCATCTTGCCCATGTCGACTGGCACCGGCGCTCGCGCGAGCTTAAGACCGTGGTTCGGCTCGTAGATTACGTCCACAGGCGGTGGACAATCGAGTCGCTCGACGTCCTCACGTCCCTGCATCGTACGATAGTTGACATTTCCGATGTTCCCGCCTGGAAACTTGAGTTTCTCGTGGATGGAGAACTCGGAGGACAGGTCGAGCTGGTCGAGGTCACTGTCCAGTCGACTTCCATTCGAGGTAATGAACTCAGGCCGGTCCAACTGCTTCTCAAAGCGCACAAAGCGATGGCCAACGGCGCTTCTCTCGACGATTTCGAACTTTGGCTCAAGAACCGAGCGCGATTCATGTTCTTTCGCGACTTTCGTCGTCATCGGGAACCGCTCATCATCGTCGTTTCGCTTTCCAATGAGTGCTCGTGGAGCTCGAGGACGCAGTAGCGTGTCGATGTGGTCCAGGTCTAGATTCAGGTCGAGAGTGACATCGTGTGGGTCGTGCTCGGTTTTCTTGCCGAGAAGGAAGACGCCGTGCTTATCATGTAGGAGGTCGTCTCGACCGGTAGTCTTCGCGAATTGTACACCTCTACCTTTTCCACCGCCTTTGCCATTCGCTCGAGTTGCCCCAGCATGATCTGGAGCTTCACCACCAGAATCAGGGACATTGGCTTTGATTCGGCCTTTCGGGACTCGCGCGCTGAACGAACGGATGGTCTTGAATTTCTTGTGGTGGCACTGGACAACGTCTCGACCTAGTTGCTTGCTCATCGCATGCGCAGGCATGAACATAGTTGAGTCTTTCTTTAATGGACCAGGCGTGTGCTCGCCATCACTGACTGCGGGCAGCTTGGCTTTCATCGCTTTCACTCGAAGCAGCTCGCGCGTTTGTGCTCGCAGCCACTGCTGTGTTGTCCTGAACGAAGCTCTCTCTTTTTCCGTCTTCCACGTCTGGGGCTTCTTCTGAGAGCTCTTACTGGCATCACTTTCCTTTGGCGGCTTTGGGCGAGAAATCTCGTGCTGACGCCACTGTCTCACTCGTTGCCGAAGCTGAACCGGGTGACGACGATGCGCTTGCTTTCCGTCGTCCGACTGCCTGACCATCGGCACGATCTTTGTCGTACCGATCCTTCTCTCAACACTCGTGTGGCTCACATCGTAGAACCCTAGGCGCGTCCACCACTGTCTCCCTGCCATGATCGAGCGAACCTTCAGCTTCTGCTCGTGCGTGCGGTAGTTGGGCTTTTTCGGAGACATGTACGCCACCAGCTTACAGCTCTTTGTGGTGGCAGCACTTGACTCGGCAACTGCAGGCAGCCCAGGTTGAGTGGTTTCAGCTTGGACGGGCTTGAGTGAGCAGCGACCCGATTTGCTGGGTCGGAAAGATGCTGCAATGACCCTGGGCTTTGTGATAGTGTCGGCTCTCGCGACAGCGTACGCTCCGGGCCCTGGTGTCCCCAGCTTCCGCTTACTGAGTTGCTTCCATGGTAGCGCGCGAGGTGTGCGCCCCGAGTATGCGTCGAACGAGGCCATGAAGTGCGTCTGCTTGTTGACCACGCGCGTTTTTGGGCTGTAGGCACTCGGACCGGGAGTGGCGGCAGTGGTTGCGCTATCCTCTGCTACATCACCAGAAGGGCACCGCTGGTCGCGCAACGCCAATTTGGCAGCCGACGACTTGCCCTTGTGCGGCATAGTGTGATCGTCGCTGGCGTCGTCCTGAAGTAGCGCGTCAATACCTCGCAGCATGCGCATCACGCTCCGCTTGCGGTCGAGCACCTCCACCGCTGTCGGCGATACGCCATCGAGCCGCATCTCTCGCCTCTGAGTGCGAGTTCGGCGTTCTCCTGGACAATTCGCCATGAAGAAAGGAAGACGGGAGCCCGTGCTGTCGGACGAACTATGTCTCTCGCAATTGCCTAAAGTGATAGACTTGTCGTGGCACAGTCCGTTCTCTATGTCAGTAACGAACGAGCCGAGAGCAACTCGAGGAAGAAACTTTAAATATTACAGCTCCCAACGCGTGACAGAGTAAGAGGCGGACAACTCCTCTAGAGTACCGGGTCAAGGGCTGACTGAGCAACGAATTGATTGATTCGATTGCATCCGTAGCTGCACTCGGTGATCTTCTGCTTCTTGGAAGGAGCTGCGTTGGCGCGTGCTGCCTGGCGACGTGAAAGGATGGCAGCGGAAATAACCCCTGCGTTTTCTGGGTTTTAATGAGTTGCTTTCCAAATTGGAGCTTCCCACGACACCTAAAATAAACTGTTTTGGGATGTTACGGAGAGT
>JAADWP010000020.1:0-70921 GCA_023336215.1 Globisporangium iwayamae | reverse complement strand
CATTTTGAACGATTTTTGGTGGAAAGTATCGAGCTCTTCATTGGCTACAATTCCACACCTTTCGCTGTGAAAAATATGCTATTTTGATTCTGATAGGTGAGAAAATGTCCATGTTCACAAACCCTTGTCGTGGACTGTACAAATTGAGCTACTTTTTGAGAAAACATTGCAATTTGAGACACCTTTTGGAATTTACCCTTGAATTAGGGTCATAATTTATCAAAAAAAGCTAGGCGGGCATCATGATTGTTCGACGTAAAAATTGGGAGACAGCACTATCGTCTCCCTCCCAAGTACAATTAATCAGGTGATTGATGGCGCTTGGGAGCCACGCAGATCGCATGGCATTGGCTTCCAAATGGCTATGCGGTGGTATGCATAAAAAGGATTATGTGAAGAGTTGTGTTCTGTGATGGCTCTATACGGCGACGTGGAGGCTCGGCGTAGATATGTCATCGTATTTGGCGCTCTTGCTGTCGGTCGCGTTCGAGAGGCGCGCGTGCGGCACGTCAGAAAACGACTCGCGCGTCATGGGGTCGGCGCCGTTGAGCTTCTCCTCGAAGTCGGCGTCCATGGCGTCGAAGCCCTGCTCGTTGTCGAACATGCAGAAGAACGTGAGCGGGATGGAAATGAGCGTGATACCGGCGAAGGTGTAGAAGGCGCCTGAGTAGCCGTAGCCCTCGTGTTCGACCCAGATGGAGAATCCGAAGGAGCCAATGGCGGCGCCGGCCTTGCCCATGGCGGCCGAGAATCCGTGGCACGTGCTGCGAATCTGCGTGGGGAACATCTCGGTCGGCATCACGAACGTCGACGTGTTCGGCCCAAAGTTGGAGAAGAAGAGCGCGAGGCCGTATACGATGATGAAGAGTACGGCGTTTTTCTTGAGGTCATCCCAGAAGATTGCGAGACACAGGAAGAGGATCGTCATGGCCACGAAGCCCTGCAGTTGGATCACGCGTCTTCCCATCTTGTTGATGAAGTACACGGCCACGTAGTATCCGGGCAGCGCCATGAGTGCCACGAACGCGTTCTGCGTCGTCACAACCTGCAGCGATGCATCTTTCACGCCGATGACCGACAGGATGCTCGCGGAGAACAGGTTCTGTGCGTAGAAAACAATGTCAAAGAGGAACCACGTGCCAGCGCAGCCCAACAGACTGCGACCGTAGTGCTTGAGGATGAACGCGAGGCGGGTGCGTTTGCTATGCGATGAATTGCTCGCGTTTACACGGCCCTTCTCCTTGGCAGCCTTGTACGCTTCGGTTTCTTCAGCTGTGACGCGGTAGTAGCACACGATGCACGCCGGGATGACGCCGATGCCGAAGAGCAGGCGCCAGACGATCTCGAGGCGTTCATGGGAGTTCGTGCCCTTTGGGCCGTTCGCCAGCGCCTGTACAAGCAGGTTGCCCAGGATCGAGGCCGTGAGTGAGCCCACGCCCTGCAGCGAGAACGTGAGCGCCACTCGGTGGTTGCGGTCCGCCACGGAGCTCGCGTCTTCGGCCGTGGACGACGCCGCGAGCGGGTACTCGCCGCCGATGCCCACGCCGAGAAGTCCGCGCGCGATGACCAGGAACCAGAGCGTGTTGTGGCCGCTGCCGCCGTACGCACACGTGCAGAGGATGCCGCCGAAGATGAGCAGGCAGCATGTGATGATCATGTTGACCTTGCGGCCGAAGACGTCGCCCAGGTACCCGAAGAGCAGCTGGCCGATCACGGCGCCGATAAGCGCGGCGGCCGAGACCGAGGACTTCATGTTAGGCGTGTACACGTGCTTGCCGTACTGCTCCATGAGCACGACGTTGACGACGTTCATGACGAAGAGGTCGTAGGCATCATTGAAGAAGCCGAGGCCGCGCACGAGGAACTTGTTCATCGTGAGTTTGCGGAGCTTGGCTTGGATTCGAGTGACTCGGGTGCTCAGCGACAGTCGGGTTGGCAACTAACTGGCTGGGGATGCGTGAGGTCCGACTGGGAATTGGTTTCACGCACGACTCGTGTGGCTCGCCAGCGCCACTTGTTCACTCCACCTCGCTTGCTTAGGCTACTATTGTCGCACGTTTCGCGTCTTCAGCTTGTTTGGAGCGATCGCAGATAACAACCAAGTTGTTCACATGAAGAAACTACCCGTGAGATTCGCTTCATTGGCTTCCAGAGACGATTCAGATCTGCGCTGGTGGAATCGTTTCCTTGATCGAAATAGACGAACTGCCAAACGGAAACTGCTCCGAGTCTCGAAGACTCCATGTGGCGTGTTGGTGTCAGCTGGAGTGTTGCTTGATGACTTGGCGCTTGCTTGGGTTCTCTGGAGATACGAAGGAGACTTGAGCAACACGCCGCGAATTCAAAAGTGCAGACAGGGATTTCTATTTGGGGGCTACTTCTTGAGGATGCAGGCAAGATACATTACATACAACGTAGCTGCCCAAAAAGCGCAAATGGATCAACAGCTTACCAAAATTTACTAGGGTGGGTGGGAGTGGAGTGAACAGGTCCCTTGTTTCCATAGAGCTCGTACGTGCGCACTCTAAGGTTTGAGCTTGGCGGCTTTCGCCTTCTGCTTGCGTTGCTTCTTAGACTGACCGCTGGACTCAGAGGCATTGCCGTTCGCCTTTTGCTTCTTGGCAGCTGGGGACACCGACTTCACAGTCAACGATGACGATGACGAAGACGCGGCTTGGGTCAGGTCGTGAGAGAACGACATCGACGATACCGCAGACTCGGACGAGGTCACTTCGTACTCCTCGACACTGAAAACGCTCGATGACGTCTCAGTCTCGATGGTGGTCGAAGTGCTGATCTTCTCGATGTGAAGATTTTCAGTCACACTTTTCGCAGCTCCGTTCTCGATGGCTGCGACAGTGGCAGACATCAGCTTCCCTTGGGCCAGGTAGGCCGTGAGCAACTCGACGGCATGCTCCAGCTGCTTCTTCGTGTGCAAGGACGAAATGAAAAAGCGCAAGCGGCACTTGCCTTCCTCGACGGCTGGGTACACGATCGGTTTCACGTTGATCTTTCCCTTCTCAGCGAGGAACTCTGACGCCTTCGCAGTCGCAATAGTCGAGCCAATGATGACCACCACAACTGGAGCACCACGGAAAGTCGATTCCGCAATCGTCAGCTTCGCCTTCACGCAGAGGTCGAAGAAGTAGCTGCTTCGCTCCTGCAGCTTCAGCGTGCGGGATGGGCTCTTGGTCATCAGCTGAAGAGATTTCAGGGCAGCACCCGCACATGCCGGAGAAAGACCAACGGAGAACACGAATCCGCCGGCGCAGTGCTTTAGGTACTTGATGACAGCGGTAGATCCGAGAATGAAACCACCAACTGAGCCAAGCGCCTTGCTCATTGTTCCCATTCGCACGTCCACGTCCTGAGGGTCGACGTTGAAGTGTTCGACAAGACCGCGTCCATTCGCACCCATGGTACCGAACGAGTGCGCTTCATCCAAGAACAGAATCGACTTGTACTGCTTCTTGATGCGGATGATCTCTGGCAGGTTTGGGATGTCGCCATCCATCGAGTAGACGCCTTCTGCAACGATCAGCACACGGCGGTACTTCGTCCGCAGCTTCGACAGCATCCGCTCGAGCGCCGCGGTATCGTTGTGTGGGAAGGGGAGGATCGTAGCACCGCTCAGCCGCTGACCAGTTACGCACGAGTTGTGGTTTAGTGCGTCGCACAGGATCAAATCGCCCTTGGACACCAAAGAGTCGATCGTGGCGACGTTTGCGACCCAACCGCCGACGTACAGGATACTGGCTTCAGCGCGGAAGAAGTTGCAAAGCGCCGCTTCAAGCTCGACGTTGATCATGGTCTGGCCAACGATTGGCGATGAGCTCATGGTCGTGCCGTATTCCTCGATCGCCTTCTTGGACGCCAGGGCCACATCGTGGTTCGACGCGTTGCCGAGGTAGTTGTACGTGTTGAAGTTGACCATCTTTCGCTTCTCTGCGGTAAGCGTTTCGAGGAACGGAACGCGCAAGCCAGCATCCTCGAATTCCTTCATTTGCGAGAACAAGTTTTGGATCTCTGGGAAGGCGTTGAAGTCGTAGCAGGACGCGTCGATCTGTTCAATCGTGCTGGCAAGCTCAGTATCCGAAGATTGGGTGGTTTCATCAGTCTCCAACTCGCCAGTAGCCAAGCCAGGAGCACTGGCCAGCTTCAAAGGCGTGTCGTACTGGAAAAACGCGGATGGGGGCACGATGCAACTCAGGAACTCGCCCAGCTCAGACGAAAGTCCAACAATTGCGATCGAGTCCAGGCCGTACGACGCCCAAGGCGTGGACGGGTCAATCGAGGCTGGTGCCGATCCATCTTCAGCAGGCTCGACTTCCTTCGCGATACGCTCTACAAGCCACGCGAGGATCTCCTCTTCCGACTTAATGTCCTCTGGCTTCTGAACATGCTTCTCGGCAGACACCTCCATCTCAGTGGAAGTTTCAACCTCACGCACGACTTCGGTCTGCTTCGCGGCAGCAGCTGGGGCTTGCTTGGGAGCTAGCTTGTGAGCATCCTTCGACTTGTACTCGAAAATTGGCTTTGGCAGACTGTTTGTCAAGAACTTCGACTTCGCAGCGCTGCGCTGGATCTTGCCGCTCGTAGTCTTTGGAATGGTCTTCTGGCGCAGCAGCACAATAGCTTCACAACGAAGCTGGTGCTCGGACAGGACGACCTTCACGATCTCGCGGCAGATTTCTTCGCAGATTTCCTTCGATGAGCCATTCTTCACTTCAGCAACAAGCACCAGAGCTTCTTCCTGGTTCTTCTCAATCGAGAAGGCAGCCGTGCATCCAGGACGCACGTGGTCGTGGGCACGCTCAATCGAGGCTTCGACGTCTTGTGGAACGACATTGCGACCACGGATGATGATCAAATCCTTGAGACGACCAGTCACAAACACCTCACCGTGGTGAAGGAAGCCCATGTCGCCGGTGCGCAGGTACGTCTCGTTCGGGTCTTTCTCACCGGCGATCTGCGCACCGAACATCTCCACGGTATACTCCGGTCGGTTCCAGTAGCCGACAGCAACCGACGGTCCTTCGATCCAGATTTCTCCAACCTGTCCCTCCTTCAACTGCTTCTTCGATTCTGGGTCGACGACAGCAACTCGGAATGTTGGCATTGGCTTACCACAGCCGACCAGCGTCATCACATTCTCAGCTGATTCCGTGGCGGCAGCAAGCACGACCTTGCGCTCAGCTTCGACAGTCGACTTCTTAATGCTGAGAATCGATGGCAGCTTTCGCTCCATTGGGTCTTGTCCGGTGCAGACCAGCGTCACTTCAGCGAGCCCATATCCGCAGTTGAACGTCTTCGGGTCAAAGCCAGCAGCCTTCTCGAACTTGGAGATGAATGCTTCAAGCGACTCCTTGCGGATTGGCTCAGCAGCGCAAATGGTCTGCTTCAAGGTGCTCAGATCCATCTTCGAAGCTTCAGCGTCGCTGGTCTTTCGCGCAGCAAGTGCGTACCCGAAGTTCGGCGCGCACACGTGGGTCGCCTTGTACTTCGTCACAATGCGCATCCACATCGCAGGGTCCTTGATGAAGCTGATCGGCGACATGGAGACACACTGCGCGCCCGTGATGCACGGAGTGATGATGAAGCCCACGAGACCCATGTCGTGGTACGATGGGAGCCACGACACCAGCGTGTCGGAGAGCATGATGCTGTCCCAGGTCTTCAGCTGAGCGCGCAGGTTACCGTGCGAGATCATCACAGCTTTTGGTGCAGAGGTCGAGCCAGAGCTGTACTGGAAGAACGCCAAGTCGTCGATGGTCAGGTTGAGTTTCGAGTCGTTGTAGAGGCTGCCAACCGAGTCCGAGATGGTGTCGGTGGTGAACCACTGCACGTCCGCCGGCCACGTTGTCGCGTTCTTGTCTGCGCTGAAGAAGCCCTTCACGGTAGCCATCTTGCTCGCCAAGTGGTACGTCTTGTTGGTGAGAATCACCTTCGCGCCCGAGTCCTCCACCATGCGGTTGAACTTTGGCAGATCCTTGGCGAGCGTGCCCGGGTACGGTGGGTACACTGGAATGCTAATGGCGCCAGCATACAGGCAGCCCCAGAAGCCCATGGCAAAGTCAAGGCCAGGCGGGTAGCACAACATAACGCGGTCACCCTTCTGCACGTTGCCCTCGGTCTGTAGTGTCGCTGCGATGCGACGCGCAGCCTTGTCGATGTCCTCGTACGTGTAGTTGACCGACTCCTTGCCCCGATCGTCCAAGAACGTGTACACGATCTTCTTGCGCCACTTGCCCACTGCCTTGCGCTTAAGCTCGTCAACCACGACCTCGGTCGTGAAAGTCGCGCCGTTCGAGCCGTGGTGCAGGTGGTGCGTCTCCTTTGCGTGCGGCTTGCCGTGCGACGGGGACGCCTCGCGCTCCGGCTCACGGCGGCGTCTCTTCAGAGGCGGGGAGCTTGTGCTGCTATACGTCTCCGAGGACTCGACGCCTTCTTCGACTTCGCTCTGCTCCTGGGCCGCAAGAGCGGCCGCGTGCTTACGCTTGCGCGCGTTGACCACCTGGCGGCCCGTGTACACGGCGGCGACCGCGACCGAGGCCGCCGCGAAGGACGCAGCGGCAACGACTTCGACCGCCATGGTGCCCACAACGTTCGCGATGAGGTCCGACATGGCTTCTCTTCCTGAGTGCTGAGAGCTGCTTGAGCTTCTTGAGCTGCTGGCGATGCGATCGGCGCGGCGGAGGGGGAATGCGGAATGCGGGCGGGAAAATGCCCGCGGCGGCCCACACTTGAATTTCACTCACACACTCGCGCGGAAAGGGGGGAGCCAAAGGTGACAGCACAACGTCAATAATACCGACAATAAGCTAACAGATATAGAAAATCTGGTTTTCTCGTCTTTTTTATCCTTAATTTACAAAAATAGTATAATAAAAACTACATTTGTAGACACCATTTGGTTATTTATAAATGAAAATAGCCTTCATGTATGATTAACTTCTAATATACACATGGATAGAGCAGATGGACAGAGCCGCGTCATCTTGGACGGGCCAAACACAAGGAATGGGTCTGAAACCCATGTCCTTTTCTCATAGTAAAGTCAAATGAAGCATCCAGCACCAAAACGGGTTTCCAGAGAGTGGCGATGGGCATGTTGTTGCATCACAACACGTGGCGAGTTGTAATGGCGACCCAAGTGGACAGGAGTTGATCAGCGTCTCATTTGGGCCTGCTGAAGGGCAGGCCTCGCTCACTGCAGGCTTTGGGGAATTCAATGTGTCATTCGCTCCAGTCATTCGCAGCACTGCGCTAAGTGCCAGCCGTGTCCATCAGATATTACGAGTCGCCGTATGAAACGGCCCACAAAACTTCGGATCCGCGTCACGTAGAGAGTGGAGCCATTTGAAGAGCCAGTACATAATGGGTGAGGCGGAGGGAGCAGACAGGCAAATGGCTACACTGCATTAATCGTCTTGCGTGTGTGAGGTGCATCCGTTTCAAGTTTCTATTGCTATTGCTAATGCTGGCGCGAAGACGGTTCGGTGCATTGGGCCAATGACGAATTGCTGGACTCCCAGTGATCATAGATGGAGACGCACAACTCAGAAACGCTCAAGCCGAGCGAATACAAGATGCCGCCTGCTAAGCTCGAGGATGATTTCCATGCAGTTTGGCCGGAGAAAATCTTAAACGTACTACAATTTGAAGCCATCTGCTGACAGGAGGCTGTTGACGAAGCTGGCATTGCAAGGGACTCGAAAGCTGAAGTTCAGTTTTGGAAGTGAGCTAGCGGCACCCGTGAGCTGCTCGCGGAGGCCCGCCCAACTCAGAAATTCATGACCTCTTTGCGCCATTAGCGGCGATCATGTTGCCAGTCATACTCAATTTACTTTCGCCACGAGAGCTCTATTCGAAGCTTACGAAACCCAAGAATCAATAGCGGGGCTCGTGGACCACCCGAGCTGACCATGTTTTCGTCCTGTGAGCATGATGTGGGTGAGTATATCTGCAACAAAAAGGAGTCCATCACAATAGTTTCCAGTGAACCGAACGGCCAATTCGATCCGCTCATGACCGTCTCTCTCGCTGCATCGGCATTCATTGCTATCGAAGTGCAGGCACAGCGCTTTTTCGCGAGGTATTGTTAGTATTTTGTGGGAGTATTGTTCCACTTGTTGACCCAGCAGGCGATGTAGCAAATGGTTTCCTTCGCGTCAATAGCACCACAGTGCGCTCCAATGGACCATGGTCATATATCTATCCCCGTGACAACCGAGTAATCCTCGAACGAGCAGCTAATGCCAAAGACATCAGGCGACGCTTTCATAACCTTTGTTCACCATTGAGAGACTGAGCCCAGTGGCTGACTTTGCTCCGTTCGGTGGTATTTGATCGAGACGTATGCAGCGCCATACACAATTCACCACCAAGTCGTCTATGATGGACAAGAATCTCAATGCGCTCATTCATCCTGCACCTTCCAAATCTTCTGTGCTACTACAAAGTTGGTGGCATGCGACAGCATATAATCATATCGGGGTTTACAGATTTTATTAGAATCGTACGTCGTGTGGTTTCTTTAACAATATAGTGAACAGGTAATAAACAGTACTCAAATCATACTTACCTGACTGGTGTTCGACCGTGATCCATGAGGCGGTTGACATGAGCCGGAGCAGGCCCCTTGCACGCTGGTGCTGTAATGGCTCAGGAATGCTCTTTTGAGTAACTCCACAGTAGAATTTTTGGTAGCGGGGGTGAGCGCGTGCGCCGCCCCCACCATTCTGTAGCTTCCCGTTTCTTTTTCCTCTCGTTCGTTCTTCCGCGCGTGTACGTCCGCGTACGTGCACGTGTCCATTGACCTCAGTCAGTATTACCACCGACTGCGGGGGTGTGCACCCCCAGCTATGTGGCTTCGAGCTCCCGACGACGACGAAAGCGGTGCGTCCGCCGCAGACTCTCGCCGGTTCACTGCTCTCCATCTTCCGCCACAACGACGCGCGTTTTGAATGCGCGGCGTGTGTCGATGGGTTCCGCCACTTTGGCTAGCTCGCCGCGCAGCGCCCATCGGTCCTCTGTTCTTGAGGATTGATTCAAGTCAACATGCCCATGCTCGGCACTGTTTGCCAGCCGCCTCGATGCTTTGATCCCATGGGACGGATGCAGTGCGTGAGAGCCAATCACAGAGGAGTACAACGAAACGACAGCGATGAACACGACGATCACTCCAGACATCGCCCACAATGGCTAGCAGTGGCCAGGCATGTACGGCAGACCCCTGATGATGACACTGCCGTCGCGACCGAAGTGACGATGCAGATTAAGAGTGGGACATGCTAGTAGACGCAACTGGCGACCACAATGACGACGCCACTAACGGCGATCGCAACTGCGGAACAGTATATCTAGCGCTCCAATCTGACCAGGCGGCGTGCTGATCCGACAGTCTCAGCTGCGCGTACAACAACTATCGCAGCCCCTTCAAGACCAGCTAGAGAAAACGTCCAGACGCTCATTTGCGAGATGGTCAGCGAAATCACGAATGCGTCGGACTGACGCTCCGCCGAAGTCTACATCACAGCAACAACAGCCGAGTTCGTCAAGTTCATGACTCGGTCGAACGCTGAGAAACAATCTGACCACAGCTCCACTGCCGCAACAATGAATGTTCCTGGTCCAGCATCGACAACGAGTGAGAGCAACTCATCATCAACAGCCAGGAAAACCCGAGCTTCAGCAGCACGAGCGGATGCAAAATTGCCCACGACGACACCAGACCAAGACTCAGCAACACCAAGACCAAGATGCGACGGGGTGGGCAAAGACGAGCTTGAAGAGAAGTGGTTGTTGTTGTTGATGGTTAAATGGAGAGTAAGAGTTGTGCGCCTGCTTGTCTGTTCCTGCCTTCTTGCTTCTTTGATTCTTGTCCAAGGAGGCGCCTTGTGGGTAGGACATGGGCCATAGGACACAGGTGTGTGTTTGTGTCGAATGACATCAACCGCGCCGTACCTTTACCTCCACTGGATTTTTTTTAATTTTTAACAATACTAAATAAATCTTCAATTGTTACATGTGTTAATTACAGATGGTACGTACCTAAAGTTTACACTAAAATTGCTTACTCTAGGTTTAGAGTGATGACATGAATAAAGGTGCAGAAATGGGAAAGGGGACATAATGAGCGGACCGACATTAAGAGTGAAGGTCAGTCCTTACATGTACGCTGTGGTACTCGCATTCCTGATGTGGACGCGTATGTCGGCGAATACCAGCAAATGTGCGTTCATGGTCTCTGACGGCGCGATGAACGCAAGCGCAGCAGGTGGAACCGTCCAGCTTTTCGTCGACGACACACCGCTACCGCGCCTCTCAGGTAGTCAAGACTATGAGCAGATTGGGCGCCAGTTGATTGTCATATTAGGGCCGTCCTTCTTGTACAGCAGACGAACCACTCCGACCTTCCACGCGCGTGGAGGGCGTTTGTGGTATTAGCAGAAGCGAAATGCGGTGTGCAGTGTGGGTCGGAGATCGACGCGGAAGTGCTTTAGTACGTTGTAATCAATGCTTCAAGCCCTGGGCTCGAGGTGGCTGTCGTTCGCTGTAGTTGGTCTTCGATTTCTTCTTCGTCGATGCTGTCGGTAAGTCTGTTTGCTGCTTGGGTCAGTGCTAGGAGTGTCTCGATGGTGGTGCGGAAGGCTGCTCCTTCCGTGGCCTCATAGTCGAACGTTCGGCGCGGCGTGTTCATGCTCACAAAATAGTCCTGGAGATCAGATTTCGGGATAGGGCATGTTTTCTGAAGTGCGCCTGGAGTGTCGTCGGGTGAGCTCACAGGTGCCAGCAGCTTGTGGATGCAGTCTTTTTCGTTCAATTGGAAGTTGCGGCGGAGAAGCTTGCGGTTGATCGCAGAGCGCGCGCGGCCCGCACGGCGGCGCGCTTTCGTGATAGCTCGTCGGTCTGGGTCTGGCGCGGCCTGCACGGCAGCCAGGTCGTCAAGTGCCTGGTCTAGGCGGTGGTCTTGAGTCGTAATCGTCGTTCGAGGCGGTCGTGCTGGTGGTCGTGGCTTGTTTTTGGAGCCGGCTTCGCTGTTGCGGCCCCGACGCATAAATGGGGTCAGCGATTCATAAAGCATGGGAGCAAAGGCGGCGAGATAGCCCTCGCCGATCGACCAGTCGTCGGCTTCGTCGAGACGGGCGATGAGTTCCTTAGCGAAAGTTTCGGTGGCATCGTGGGCTTTGGCGTCGTCATCGTCGGTCAGACGTCGTAGCTGGAGTCGTGGGCGGCGCGCAGGTGCCACATCTGGTCCGGTCACGTGCACTGGGAAGACGCGTCCGTTGTCGCGTCGAGCGATCCTGGCCTCTGCCTCGGCATCGCTGGTCTCGTCAGAGTCACTGGTTGCCACAGGTTCCGTTGTGTTTGGGGGCACGCGTCGCGTTGTTGGTGGCGTCGTCGCGGTCATCGTGGTAGACGCGGGCGTTGTGGGGACTGGTGTCATCGTCCAGCAGTTCGTGCCGTTGGTGCCGTGAGTCGCGCAGTCCACGCGTGACAGCGTGCGTCGTAGCCCCTGGTTGGCTAGGCGGTCTGCGTGTTTGTTTGCAAGGCGGTCAATATGTTGTATAGTATACACCTGTATTTGCTTTAGCAGATCACGTGCTTGGCGTCGTAGTTTCTTGAGTCGCGGGTTGTTGACGCCGTATTCGCCCTTCACCTGTGCCAGGATCAGGTTGCTGTCGCCTTCGATGTCGAGATTCTGCACTTGATGGATCACCGCGCTCTGGAGGCCTGCGATGAGTCCTGCGTACTCTGCCGTGTTGTTCGTGTTGCCTTTTCCAGGGAGAGGTAGCGCGAGGGTCCACACTGTCGTTCCATTTGGGTTCGACAAGTGGGCACCTACACCTGCAACTCCAGGGTTGCCTTTGCAGGCGCCGTCGAAACGTAGGAGCCACGTGCCAGCCTTCGCTGTTGTCTGGGTCGCAGTCGTTGGTTCTGGTGCTGGAGTTGGGGTGGCTGGCGCTGCTTTGCTCGTCTGTCCGTCTTTCACCGAGCGCGTGTTGGTCTGGGAGCGGTCGCTCGCTGCTTGGTGAGCTTGGTCTGGAGGTGGTCGTTCTCTGTTTGTTGTGCGATGGGCGCTGTCGTGGTCTCGGTGGCGGTTGCGGCGATCCTTAATGGTTCGTCGCGAAGCTCGCGGTGGAGTGTCTGGTGGTCGGTCTGTAGCGTGGTCGCTGCTGTCGTTGCTTTCGGTCATCGGGACGTCTGGTATAGAAGCTGGTGTCGCATCGGTCGATGCGATCAGGTCGGTGAGGAACTGAGTGGCGGGCGAGCTTGGGCAGGTCGGCGATGTGTCGATGTCCATGACGGTCACGGTGCTGGTGGCGTTGAGGCGGCGGCGCTTGCCATCCTGGTACTCGTAGTCGGGAGGGGGGTTTGGGGTTCCATGGGCTCGTCGGGGGGACCGGCCTCATGGTGGTTGGGAAGAACGGGTGCGGATACTTGCGTCGACGTGCGGACGGTGACCGTCGCTACGTTGGCGCGAGTTTCGCTCGATGGTACTGGATCCGGTTCCTCTGCTGGCTCGGGGTTCGTGGGTGTCGGCGTTTGGCATTGGGTAGCATGCTTGGTAGCGGCAATGCGTGCGGGAAATGACGCTCCACACGCACATGGCGCGAAGAAGCGGTCGTCAAAGTTGACGCGGCTGGGGTTAGAGTGGCGATAACGGCGAAGAGTATGCATGTTCTGCGCTACGAAGTTGCAACGCATGCAGGCGAAGATGGCTGCATTGTGGGAGAAGAGTGACAGGGCACGTGTGCATAGTGTGTCCTCCTCTGGAGGCGCGATGTCGCCAGCAGGATCATCAGTTTGTTTGTCCGTGCGTGTCCTCAACATCGTCGGCAGCGGCTGTCGATGTTATCCGTTGCACTAGGGTGTGACATCTACGAGAATAAAGTAATTGGAAGATGGGAGAAGGATGGAGTGGGAAACGAGTACGTAAGGTCCCTCCACAAGGGAGGATCCAGAAATTGGTTGAAGCCGCATATTAGTGAGTCGATTCCACGGTAATCTTTAGTAAAAGGCGAAAGATTAATACGAGATGAAATCAACTCTGCGGGATACTTTAAATTACAATATTTGTATGTAATATGTATTATTCTTTTCACCCACGCGCACTTTTGCTCTAAAATGTTTCATTTGCCTCTATTTATCATGTGAGCTGCACACTCCTCGCGTTAGTCTGTTTATCCGGTTCTGGTCATCTGGCAGAAATTTCTCAGCCAAAAGTCAAGACGTGACGACAACCGGTAGGACGAACAAGCCGAACAAAGCTTCAGCAGCAACGCGGTCGCTCCACGACGACAGGTTCAAACATCCGCAAAACTAGCTGAGCCTCGTACTTAAAAGACGTCACCTTCGTCATGATGACGACGCTGCATCGCAAGCCGCGCGGGGCGTCCGAGTTGGGCTCCTCATCCGCCAGCAATGGTGTCGCCTCGTCCGCGACGAGCTACTACACTACGATCGACATCCTGCCGTCGTCATCCGCCAGAGACGCGGCGGGTGTGCACAGTACGAGCATGGACAGCAGCAATCATCAGAGCAGCAAGACGCGGAGGCACGGCGGCGGCAAGTATATGCGGCGCAGTGGATTTTTTGGCCGAGGCAATGGCTCACCTTCCTCGACCTCCTCTGCGTCTTCCTCTTCGTCTACAGCGTCGAAGAAGATGAGCACGACCCAGCTGCGCGCGTTCTTCGCGGCGTGTGTGCTCGTGTATCTAAGTGTGCTCTGCTTCGCGGAAGACATCGTAGCGTTCGGCAAGGCGGTGAATTCGGACGCCACGCGGCAAAAGATTTTCTCGCAGTGGCGCCCCGTGCACTCGGCGGCAAAGCAGGTCCTGCGATCGATAGTGGACACTGCACATGGCAATGGCGACAGCACTGTGGTGATAGTGAATGCAACGGAGTCGTTGTCTGAGCCAGAGACAGCAGCTTCAAAGCCAACAGCAACAGAGAAAGAGAAAAAGGAGAAGAGTGGGAGTCCGGAGCCGTCAATAAATTCGGAACGTGAGCCGCCAACGGCCGCCGTCTTGACTGCCGCGCCACCTGCTGTAGAGCAGGTCGCACCACCGAGCTATGAGGTACATCTTGCTCTATTACGAGAAGAGCCGAGCGTCGAAGCTAACACCGGAGCGAATAGACCGGCTGCGGTGCAGGAGCAGGAGAAGCGCTTGGATCCACTGCCGCATGTCGACGAAGTGAACGACAAGCAACCGCTTCCTGACGCTGCACCAGCTGCTGAGACGAAAGAGAAAGTGCCGCAGCACCTGCCGGTGATTGCAGATATCGACCGATTCGACCCAGCGCAGATGAAGGACCGTATGGAAGACTCGGCGGTGGTCGACGAGCTCAAGGACGCCACAAAGCCCGTCGAAGATGGCAACAATGTTCAGCCGGAGCAGAAGCACTGGTCTTCAGCAGCACCCGTCGACGATGCTATCGAGAACCACGAATTGCTGAAATCCACCCCAGTGTCTGCGTTTCCTGCTGAGGCGACTGCAGCCGTCGGCGCTGTTGTGGTCGCAGAAGTTCCTACAACAGCAGAAGATAAAGACAAGGTCCCTGCTGCTGCTGATAACGCTGCGTCGACGACACCAAGCGAGAATCATGTAGACCTGACAGAAACCCAAGCGTCTGCGTCCCAGGCGCCGTCGGAGGAGCCGCAGGCGAAAGTAGTGGAAGAAAATGCTGTGATGACCGAGGAGCCGACGCCCGAATCGCGTCACCCTGGCCGTGAAGAGACCTGATGAGGCTAGTGAATCGAGTGGATATCGGTATGCGTGTAATAGGCAACAAGTGGCGGTGATACTGAATGGCTGTTGACCACCAGCTCGTGTATGAACTCACTGTTTGTCCGAGGAGGTACTGTAATCAGTTGGGCGTCGTGATGTCAATCCCGTCTTCGTGCGTGGCCATCGAAGGAAATGATCGAAAGTGTTCAGTGGTATTCATTTTCACAGGCTCGTTCTGATACATCTCACAGTATTTACTAGTCACGTTTAAGCAAGGGTACTGAATATAGGAGGATCTCAGGAGGAGCCTCAATTCGAAGCAGAACAGTACACCATGAGATGAGCACTGGGATTTGTGTCTGAACTGACGGACGAGCAGACAGACGGGGGATAGCGAGCGAGCCGCCGATCGGTTGAGCGGAAGCGCGCAACGCACGCGGCAGAAAACGCCTTCCTTACCAGTCGCCTGCGTTGCACACGCTCGCGTCGAACGTCGAGTCATTAGCACAGCAGCACAGAGCTCCACGCGCCGTCCTCACTCAGCAGCAACACCAGTACAGCGCAGCAGCGACAACACCGCGTCAACGTGTCCGACTCGCTCGCTCGCTCTTGTGGCTCCATCCAGTCGTCACGCCTGACGCGGCCGCATCGGCGTTCATTCATTCGCTCACTCATCACACACGAATACACTCAGGATGCGGCGCGACGGCTGTGCACCCTCTTCTTCGTACTCGCGCGGCGGCGCCTTCGGCCTGATAGATAAAGAACCGACGCTGCGCCAGCTCTACCGGTGGCTCATGGCGCGCAGCGTTAAATGGTGGGTCGCGACAGCGCTGCTGCTCTACGTGTTCGTGTTGTGCTTATTCTTCGGATTAGGCGATGAAGACGCTGCTACTATAGACGGCCAACGTCGTGATGGTACGGTTATCATCGTGAAGGGCGCGAATGGCAAAGTCCCAGTGGTAATCACTGACGCCGCACGCCAGTCGCTGCCGCCAGAGGAGCTCGCGGCAATCAACAGATTGCTGGGGATCACGAGTGAACCTCCAATAGCGAAGTCCCCAGTCGCCCCCAGAACGAACACGAAGCAGTCAGAACTCGCCAACAAGCAATATGCGATGACACCAGCGCCTGCGAGCGCCGCAGTGCCGTCAACAGCGAGGGAGGAGCCAGCGCAATCAACAGCAGCACAAGTGGCGCGACAAGCAGGACAAGCCGCAATGCCGCAATACGTTCAGGCCGCAGAGTCTCCGCCAGTGGCGATCACATCTACTGGATCAACCGAATTGTTCGATCCAACGCAAGCGAAGGCCAACCAGGGTGAGCTCATAGCCGCCGTGATCTCGGCCGCGCTGGCGCCATTTACGGAGAAAGACCGGTCTGAGTGGACTGTGGACGACCACGCCAAGGAACTTCAACGACTGCAGATCCTGCGCGACACGGCGCAGTCCGAGGTCACGCGACTACAGGCGATTCTCGAATCAGCCAAGAAGCTCTACGCCGCCCAGGCCACTGAGTATGAGTCCATCATGGCGGTTCGCGCGCTAGACATTCGCAAGGCGCAGCCGCGACGCATACGACCCAACCTGCAGTGCCTCGGGTGGAAGCAGACTGGCAGCTGCGGTCCCTACGGCGCGCGCGAGCCCGAGCAGGACAAAGCGTGCAACCAGTTGCTCACGGGCGGCGTCTCGGGCTACTGCGAGGTGCTGGACACGGACACAAACGAGCACTTTCGGATCATGCAGCTCAACTGTTCCAGCGTGCGTGACCACGTGAGCTTCTCGTGCACGAACGCGGCCGACTTTGCGAACTTTGCGCTCCGCAGCCAGGAGATCCTGGACCAGGCGAGGATGAAGCGACCACACTTGTTGCAGGGCTCGAAGGGAAGCGGGAACGGGATTGTCATGGTAGTGTACCCAAAGCTCATGACGAGCGCATACGCCACGATCCGCGCACTTCGGTCCTATGGTTGCGTGCTACCCATCGAGCTCTGGGTTCTCGAATCCGAGATGGCGCGCAACCCGAGGAAGACGGACATTCTCCAGAGCATACAGACCAACTATGGTCCTGTGGTCGTCAAGATGATCAAAGACCCGACGATCACAGGCTTCACGACCAAGATCCACGCGATCTACAACTCGGATTTCGAGAACGTGCTCTTCCTGGACGCCGACAACGTGCCTGTGAGGGATCCGACGTTTCTCTTCCATTCCAAAGAGTTTGCCGAGAACAGCGCGATCTTCTGGCCCGACTTCTGGCATCCGAAGAAGACAATTTTCAACATCCACGAGCTGTCGCTGCTCTGGGAGCTTGTGGACATGAAAGCTGTCGATATGTTTGAGCAGGAGAGTGGGCAGATCCTAATCAACCGCCGGAAGAGCGCGGTCGCTATGGAAGTGCTCCAGTTCTATGCGTTCCACCGGCCCAACCACTTTGACCGCCTCATCCTCGCGCACGGCGACAAGGACCTCTTTCGACTCGCGTGGCTCAAGTCCACGACGGATTTCCACATGATTCCGTACCCACCGGGAGCCGCGGGTGTTGTGAGAGAAGGCAAGTTCTGCGGCATGACGATGGTGCAGTTTGACCTGCAGGGTGACGTGCTCTTTCTGCATCGCAATGCGAAGAAGCTCAACGGCCGCGTGAACCAGATGGACGAGTCATATTGGACCCACCTGCAGACCTTTAATTGGGAGGTACCGCCACCATCCACTGAGCAAGCGGACAGCGACAAAATCACAGCAGCAGCAGCAGACCAGAAACCAACGATGATGAGCTACGAGGAGATCACGAATAAGTACATCATCGGCATCCAGTCGAGCGCGCCGCTCTTTCGCGAGTTCCAGTCGTGCTACGGCGCCGAGCCAGCCGCGTTCCCGCACTTCAACCTCACGACCTGGGAGCACCTGCCCTTCGCCGGCATCGAAAAACAGATCATTGAGTACGCGCACGAGGCCGCGCTGCTCACCAAGCAGGGGCGCAAGCACTGATGATGAGGTCAGTTGTATGGTTGATGGATGGCGGCGGCTGGGCTCCTTATAAGTCTATCAGTCAGCTGGCCGATCAAAATGGTCCATTGGAGAGAGACAAATTATTCGCGGCGTGTGTGTTGAGAGTGGAATAGAAGTACAGAGTAGCGTAAGCCATAGAAACCAAGTGACGTGAATGAATATACCATAGCAACGTTAGAGTCGATAAGACCAGGGTCAGTGTGCACTCGGCTTTCGCCATTGCTGAACGCTTGAGGGTCACCCAGCGTGCCCCACCAACCAGCTCGCAGACGACTGCAGGCAAGTCTTGCAGACCTTGGTGAAATCAGAGCGCGTGAAACGGTCAAGTGACGAATTGATCATTCATATAGGTGCTGAGACGAATTACCATCGATGCAACGCAATGCTCATCAAATGTAGCCACTTCAGTTGCCAACGGATACAGTTTTGACAAGATAGTAACATTGTATTGTGCATTTCATGTATTTTGGTAAAACGGTGGTGCAAAATGAGCATTTTCCTTGTGGAGGATTTGCGTCCAGTCTTATCAACGCCGCTGTTGCTACAGCGCAAACCATATCAATCCCACTCGAACCTCTGTTTACCGGATGCCGGCAAACCGGATACCCTTCAAAAGACGATGTAGTCCGTCAAATTCGTCTTTGAGGGGTAACTGCAGCAGACCCAAACTCGAGACGTCTCAATAGAAGCCTCTCGAGATTGACTCGCTTCCTTGAACAGAAGCGAGCCCGCAAAAAAACAAGCCACGCAAAGCAAGGCGAAGCGAAGGGACAAAATGGAGTGCGCTTACCGGCGACGGAGGCCTTCGCCGCGTGTGGCATCCAAGATGACGCTGTTCGCGTCGCCCCTGCTGCTGCTACTAGTGATAATGATGGTGCATCCAGGATCGGTAGACGCGCAGAAGTGCGCGCACTACAAACAGGACGAGCTCCTCGACCGCCTCGATACACGACTTGGTGCGTTTCATTTTCATGCGAGCATGCTTGTTGATGAGGTAATAAACGCGTGGCTCTGTGTGAATCAAACTATTTGACTAACTTGCTAGCGTCATGTGTGCGTGTGACTCTACAACAGCGCTCTGCATGAATGAAGAGGTGCATCGCGTCGCGCTTGAGTCAGTGAAGGACCTTTTCGCGACCAACGAGTACGTAGTGCCAGTCAGGACGAGCCCATCTCTCCGTACGCTGCGTGATTGGTTACCATTAGTTGCTCACACTACTATGTGTATCCGCTTGCGTCTTGTGATATCAACAGATACGACCGCCAACACCCACTGGCTCTCGTGGCGTTCTCGAACTCTTCCAAGACGCTCGATTCGCTCGCCGGCGCCATCGCATCCTCACTCTTCGGCGAAAAACCCGGGTCACGCCTGAGCAGCGTGCAGGTGCTAGACTTTGCACAGCTCATCCCGTCGCAACTTCTCGCATCGACGAACCACGACGTGAAGCAGGTGCTGCGCGCGGCACTGGCGAGTTCGCTGGGTGCGTGTCCGGAGCGCACACTGTTCATTATGGAGAACGTGCAGGTGCTCGACGACGCGACGCTTCCCGTTCTGGACACGTTCCTGGATCCTCTGAACGGCAAGCGCGCGCATTTCCAACAGCACCAACGAGGCGGCAGCAGCAAGCTGCTGGACTCGACGCAGTCGGTCTTCCTATTCCTCTACAAGATCGAGCGCGCGGCGTTCGAGCAGACGGCCATGAAGATGCTGTCGCCTAGTCACGGCAATGACGACGAAGGTGGTGCGACGCAGAAGTTGTCGCAGCACAAGGCCTGGCGCGACTTCCTCATGGCCAAGTGGATGCGCAAGGAGGGCTTCGCCGAGGAGTTCACGCCGCAGGCGTTCGTCGGAAGGCTCACCGAGGGCGTGACGCTCTTCGCCAGCGGCGACCAGGGTGATGCCGCAGTGCCCGACTCGACCAGCGATTCTCAGCAGCAGATGTCGTGGGCGTGGCAGCAACAGTGTCTGGCTCATAAACGCAGTGGTAGTGACGACGACGCGAACGAGAACGAGACGAGTGAGAGCGAGCTGTTCGTGTTGCGCGCCATCTCATGGGGATTCCTCCCGGCGCTCGCGCTACTCTACCGCGCCAAGCTCTGGACGCAGGAGACCGCCGTGAAGCGCGCCAAGCGCGGGCCGATCAAGAAGAGCGTCAAGAAGACCAAGCGCGCCGGCGGCAAGAAGGCCAAGAAGAAGTACTAGGTAACTCAAGTGAGAATTTTCTATTTGCCTAACTACTGCATGTAGGTAGGTACTGGAGCTGATCTGTCACAAGTGACGCATGTACCGCAGCGTGTTGACGAGTCCTTCATAGCGCGTTGGACTCACTCGGCAGCGGCACCTCTTTCTTCGCAGCTCCCTCTCTCGCACACGCACACACCTGTGTAAAGCGCCCTATTGAGGCCATTGCGATGGCCTCAATCGGTTGGCGATCTCCCAAGTGCGAGTTGGCTCGCAATCGCCAAATGGCCACGTTTGCGGCCCAACGACTCCCTCTTTATCAATCGCTACTACAGTAGCAAGTCGCGCAAATCGAAGCCGTCGCAAGGACGAGCAGCTGCGCCGCTCACCTGCGTCCACTTTGCGCTGGATTCTCGCGATTGGGAATTAGCCAACGAACGAGAGCCAAGTGGGTTAATTCCACCTCCACTTTGCGCCAAAGTGGGCCGGCTGACCACCAAAGGATGCCTGTATGTTCGGCGTCAACCAGCTGGAAAATTTCAAAGACACAAACTCAGTATACATATCCGGATAATAGAAAAGACATGCGTTTCCTTCTCTGTCTCTCTCTCTCCGGTGTAAAAGCGACGACAAACCCTAACCACGAGCCTGATTTACAAACACCAAGTCAGCATGAAACGGTCCCACCTCGCGAAACGAGGTGCTGTCTCTTCAAGTATACAGTATACAAAACTATTATTCGATAACCTGGCTTTCATTCCACGGAAAGAGCTCATAATAATAACCAGCAGGTATAACGAACGCAGTTCGCCACCTTGCAAGAGAAGCCCAAGCCACGCGCTCCTGTGTGTGTTCGTACGTGTTTGACCTGCCCTGCGTCGCGTAGGCCATGGTGGCGACCAGGAGCACGAGGCGCTCGCTGCTCGTAGCGTCCGCTTTGCTTCTCGTGGCAGCGTTCGCAGGCGGAGAGACAACAGCGGCAGCCACAGAACAACAGCAACACGCGCTCGTGGACAACAAGGGGCTGGCATTCTCCAGCATCGAGGCCTTCTGCGCGTACCACTGCAAGCGCACGCACGTCACCAACGTATATGCAAAGCGTCGCGCGAGCGAGTCGCAGTGCGATCTCCAGGTGTGCAGAGAGGGTGTGGACCCCGTCGTGCGGCGGCATTTAACAGCGACAACGAGCGGAAATGGGAGCGCGAGCGATGATAATGACGACAATGCGGTGGAGAGCATCAACTTCCTGTCGTGCCAGAGCGTGGCGCAGTCGGCGACGACGCTGGCGTTCGAGATGAGCAGCAAGGAGGATCTGCGCAGCGTATTCTCGGGCTTCCACGACGCATTCTTCGCGGCCTTTGACGCGATGGTGACGAGCGAGAACGCGACGTACGACGCGTGCCAACTGGAGTTCCTGCAGCAAAATTTTCTGCCGACCGTGGACGAGAAGACGAGCGTCGAGTCTGTCACGTCGTCGTTCACGAACTCAGTCACCAACAGCAACCCCCAAGCGAAGGCCGGCGAGGCGAAGACGCCCATGCTGATCAAGCTCAACGCGCAGACCGCCATATATCAGCGTCAGTGTGTTGAGAAGATCAAGACGATCTGGACGAGTGAGGACGAGTCTGTCACGCCCTTTCTCAGTCGCGCAGATCAGTCGGCGTCGAGCTCCACGATCATGCTCGTGCATGTGAACACGAGCATCGCTGAGCGCATCAACGCGCTCGAGTGCATTGAGAGCGTGCTGGAGCTGCCGGCGATTCTGAAGCTCATGCCATTCGCGCGCAGCACCAGCCAGCTGAGTATGCAGACGCTCACGGAGGCACCGGCACTTGAAGTGCGTCTCGTGAAGGGCACGGACCAGCAGAAGGCGTTCGCGCGGCTGCAGACTAACTTCAAGAATCTCAACGGTATCGAGAACATCTTTGAGCTGCCCGCTGAGTCGGATCATCGGCCTCGCTCGATGTACACCAAGGCGTTGGACGAACTGGAGACCTGGTCACATGTTGTTGCACTCACACTGACGGACTCGGAGGTGGAATGGGTGGACGTGAAGACTTCGGTTACGCAGTTTACGATCCAGGGCAGCGTGTACGGCAAGGCCATGGGAATGGGTACCCAGCACCGCCGTCTGGACGACTACGCGCAGAGCCTCGTGGGTGTGGACGCTGCCAAGAGCCAGGGCATCTCGGGCAACAACGTGATCGTGGGCATCACAGACTCGGGTTTGTACATTGACCACGACCAGTTCGACCAGACGTCGCGCAGCATGTACAACTCAGTGGACACGTCTGCGCGCAAGGTGATTTTCTACAACGCCTGGGCGGACAAGTATGACGAGTCGGCCGAAATCACGTGCGGCCACGGGACGCACGTTGCGGGTATCCTCGCGGGCTCGTCCTTCAGCGGCAAGAACAAGAATTTCGGCATAGCAGACTCGGCCAAGATCGCGTTCATGGACATTGGTGGCCAGTCGTCCACGTGCATCGGCCAGTCGGGCTGCACAGTCAGTCTCGCAACCCCTGCAGACGCGAGCGACTTGATGAAATCCCAGATCGACGTAGGTGCCAAGATCTTCTCGTTCTCGTGGGGCACCCCCGGCTCGGACTACAGCTCCCAGGCGCGTGACCTGGATGCCTTTATCTACTCAAACCCGGAGATCCTCGTGATTGTCGCGGCAGGCAACAGCGGCGAGAACTCGGCGAGCGGCCAAGGCACGATCTCGTCACCTTCGGGGGCGAAGAACGTCATCTCGGTTGGCGCGTCGCTGAATGACGCGGCCTCGTTCAAGGACTACCCGTGCCCGGACATCTTCAACCAGTACTCAGTTGCTTCGTTCTCGTCCGCGGGTCCAACCTCGGACGGCCGCATGAAGCCTGACATCGTGGCCCCGGGGATGATCATCACGTCAAGCAAGTCGGAGAAACCGGGCTCGACGGCAAAATCGTCCGACACGTGCGATTTGCAAGGTACATCCCAGGCCACACCTGTGGTCACCGGCTTGGCGGTGCTGTTGTACGAGTGGCTCCGCGACGGATGGTGGAAGAACGGCGTGAAGAACATGGATTACGGCATGACGAAGATCCCCGCGGCACTGCTCAAGGCGCTCATCATCCACAGTGGAGACCCGTTGAAGAAGCGTCTCGCGACCTTTGAGTCCGGTGCGATCTCCTGTGCGGGCATCGAACGCAAGGCCTGGGCCGTGACATACCCGGACATGTACCAAGGCTACGGGAAGCCCAACATGACGAACATCGCCGAGTTTGGCTCATCGGGTGGCGCGCCGACGCTCTACTTCTTACCGAACTCGACGGAAGGCAGCGAACCGAGCGTCGCTCACGGGAAGGAGGTCAAGATCTCGTTTACCGTGCCCCGTGGTGTCGACTTACGCGCCACGCTCGTGTGGACCGACCCGGCCGGCTCGGTGCGCGCCGCGACAATGCTCCAGCATGACTTGGACCTCACGGTGCAAATCCGCAATGGATCCAAGAAGTTTGCGCCGCTCACGGCGAGTAACACGACCTCGCGGGACGAGAAGAACAATGTCGAGATGGTGCAGGTGTCGTACGATCAGCTGCTCGAGGCCGCCAAGAGCGACGCAAACAGTGCGAGCCTCGTTGGAGTCGATGGGGAGATCATCGTCGAAGCTGTGATCTACGGACGCAGTGTGCTGTCAGCGAAGACTCAGGCTTTCGCGTTCGTTGCGTCGTCCAGCGGCATTGGCTCGACCGTTGGAGCTGCGCTAAGTGACACCGATGCAGCAACAACCAGTTCGATTTGGACGCCCTGGACCATCGGCGCCATCGCCATGGGCGCACTCGTGCTCCTGATGCTCATCGCGCTCATCGTACGCTGCCGAACCCGAAGAAATCGTCGCTCGCCCACCACGGGCGGTGCCCATGGATACCCAGCTGGGGCCGCTGCGGCAGGAGGAGCTCCAGTGCCCATCGCCCAGAGTGGAGGCGACCATGGCCAGCAGTACTACGCGCACACGACGCCTGCTGGTGGGCTGCACCACACAGTTGGAGGCGTGCAAGTGCGTCAAGGTGGGTGTCCCTACTGCCCATTCGCGAGCCCCGACCCGGTCGTAATGGTGAACCACGTAGAGAACATGCACGGCGGCGGTGGTCCCGTGCCCATGATGGAGGGACAGTTTGGGATGCCCGTGCTGAGCGCGTCACCAGCGCCACCGAGCCAATTTCTGCCTCCGCCGGGACGTCCGAGCGCTCACCAGCAGCCGTTCTCGCGTCACATCCCGGACCACGAGCGGTGTCCGTACTGCAACTTCACGTCCCCGGACGCTGTGATCCTCGTAAACCACGTCGAGCACATCCACGGCCAGTGAGGTGACGTTGATGAGATGAGAATGAAGAAATTTAGTTATGTATGTGAATGAAGAAGAGCAAAGCCAAGTGTACAAGAGCGCCCCACGCCAGTGAAGGAAGATGAAGAGAGCAAATACCAAAAAACCAAAGGCTCAACAACACAAGAATGGATGGTTGACACAAGCGCGGTATGGTCATGGGTAGTAGGCACAAGTGTCGACCTTTTTGCTTTTCTCGGCTGCTTATTGCTCGTGTTGCTGAGACGATGTACGCTGGGGAGATGCTGAGTTCGTCAGGTCCTCTGTACTTCGTAGATGCTTCTTGCACTCGGATGTAGATGGTCATCTGCGTCATCGAACAGCAGCAGCACGTGGATAAGTAGTACTTCTCTACAGCTCCGCTCGTGATGGTGCATTGAGATCAAAATGCATAGCAGGTCCCCGAGAATTGCACCTGCGACGGGCGGCTTGCCAATCTTCTACGTAACGAGCGCAGCGCTGCCACAGGAGAAAAGGTCGCAAAGCACCAGTCGCGGGCGACGAGTCCTGAAAAGTGCCTCGAAGACGCTGTGAGCTCCTTGTTGAGACTGGTGGTGGCGTGGTTACAGAGGCAGCAGCAGCGATGGTGATGGTGTCGCTGAGGTTGGAAGATGCTGCTGCTGTTGCTATTGTAGGTGAGAGTAGGTGGTCTGCGGATTTGTTGTGTGGGTGTGAGCGACAGCGAATGCGAAAGTGGCGTCTTGTGGGAGCTGTTGGAACGAATGGAAGAGATTGGATTGTGAGAGAGAACCAAGACACAGATATGTTAGCTATCACCTACGTAAGTGGCTACAAAAGATCGTATTCGACTTACTTTGCGCAAATTTGATAACTTATATCGCGGATCTCATGAACTTGCAAGCATTCAACAACACAGCGAGCTTGCAGGCAACACGCACAATCCAACAAGTCAACAAACATCCAACAAGACAAGTTGCGAGCAACACATAACAAGCAACCTCGCAAACGCAAACGCGCAAGAAACAAGCAACAATTCAGCGCAAGGAGCTCCAAACCTACTGTCCTCTCCAAACCTCCAGAAACTCGAGCGACTCGCCGATGATTGAGCACCGAAAGCTTGGAATTAGAGCCTAGCTAACAAATTGAATATCATCACCCTTCAAATGTTAACGTCTTGCCATCTCTTCAGCAGGCTGACCTCCCTCTGTAAGCCCCGCCACATAGGCAGGACGTTGACGGATCACACCGTTAGCCAAGCCCTGGAATATTGATGGCTTCCTGACCAAGGAGGACCAATCCCTACGCAGTCATCTAGGAGTACTATACCTTGGGAGTGAAACCTTGTATGAAGCTCTCTGCCTTTCGTAGCTGTGCTGAAGGAAGGAGCCGGCGAACTGGAATTGATACCCACCTTCGGTCTGGTTGCTTGGCACTTCGTTGGTGGGTGAGATCATGGTCTGCATTTCTGTACCTTCGTGCAACCTCACCCACCAAAACTGAATCAGGTTGGTCGCGATCTCCGCAGTCTGTGGCTACTTTTTGCAGCATACCTGCTAGCCAATAAAGTTTTTCGCCAGGTCTCGCCTCAATAGTAATCATCAGAATACCCTATTCGAGATCACCCCGCATCTGCGTTAGTTACAGTGGGCGGAGTAGCAAACCCGTGACGGGCGCGTCGAACGATCTTGCGAGTGCTCTCTGGCGCCATTTCCTTCTTCACCCCTGACCCAAGCAGCAGCAGCAGCAGCCCACAAGACCACTCACTAGCAGCTCACAGAAGCACATGAAGGCGGGCACGATGCAGCACAGTCAGAGCGACGTGGCGCTCGGCACGAAGAACGGCAGCTGGGCCGACATCAAGCACGCCGAGGGGCTCAAGAAGCGCTCTAACACGGCGCAGAACCTCCAGTTCTATGGTATGGCTTGCCTTGTGATGCGCCCATGCTTCAGCTTTTGTATGTGTGGATATGCTGACGGTTGTGTATGTAAATGGCGAATGAACGGGTGCAGTGGAGGAGCAGAAGCGGCTGTATCAGGAACTGCCGTTTATGGCGCTGCCGGGTATGCGTCGCCAGAGTTTCCAGCGCGAGCGCAGCTTCTCCAACTTGAAATCGCGCAGCTCCTGGGGCAGCTTCACGAACCTCGTGGCGGTATGGAGCCTTTCAATTAGGATGTATGAAAGATCTTGGTGAGGTGTGATGCTGACTGAACCATATGGTGTTGTGTATGTGTTGTCGATATTGACAACATAGCGTGGCGAAGACCAGCCGCTGCTCGGTGAGCCGGACGAGTTCCCTGAACCGGGATATACGGTGCCGCTGCTCGCGTCCTGCTGCGTGGCGCTCATGAGCGCGTTCCAGTTCGGCTACAACACTGGTGTCACGGGCGCCATCAACCCGGTACGGTCCACCCCTAGTTGCCATATGGCAGTAGTACTTCCTTATCACTTCAACTTGAAGCTCACTGTCTTGCCTGTCTATATATTGTGTAGGACATCGTGTTCCCTGGCCACACGGAATTCGAGTGGGCGGTGTGCGTGTCCATCTTTGCGATCGGCGGGCCTATCGGGTCGCTCACGGCCGGCAAGATGAGCAATGCGATCGGCCGCAAGAAGTCGCTGCTCATCAGCTCGCTCATGTTCATCGTCGCCGGCGCGCTCATGGCCTTCGCCGCCAACATCTACATGCTCATCGCCGGCCGCTTCATTGTTGGCTACGCGTCGGGGACAGTGAGTGTCGTCGTACCGCTGTACTTGGGCGAGCTGGCGCCACCGAACCTGCGTGGCGCGCTCGGCACGGGCTACCAATTCGGCGTCGTAAGCGGCATTCTGATCGTGGACCTGCTGGCGTTCGCGTTCTCTGGCCCGAGCGATGGTATCGCGCACCCGGGCTGGCGCTTCCTCTTCGGCTGCACGATCATCCCGGCGATTTTGCAGATCGCGCTTTCGTCGCTGCTGACCGAGAGTCCGCGCTGGCTACTCACAAAGAACCGCCCGAAGGAAGCCGCGGACATCCTGCGCCGCCTGCGCGGCACCACGGACGTGTACGAGGAGATCGACAGCATCTGTTCGGCGAGCGACAACGAGTCGGGCGACATGGGCTTCTGGGCCGTGCTCTCGGACCGCAACATCCGCTTCCCGCTTATCGTGGGCGTCGTGCTGCAGCTCGCGCAGCAGTTCAGCGGCATCAACGCCGTCATGTTCTACGCCAACTCGTTCTTCAAGAACGTCGGACTGCAGGACCCGCTCGTGGGCACATGTCTTGTGGGCACGATCAACGTCATCTCGACGGGCGTCGCGCTCATGCTCATGGACACGGCAGGGCGCCGTCCGCTGCTCATCTACTCAGCCGTCGGTATGATCGTCGCGCTCTTCGTCATGACGCTCGGCCTGCTCAAGTACCTACCGTTTGCCAACATGGTGAGCGTGGGCGGCATGATGTGCTTTGTCTGGTTCTTCGAGATCGGCCTCGGCCCGATTCCGTGGCTCATCGTGGCCGAGATGTTCCCGGCCAAGCCGCGCGCCACTGCCATGTCGATCGCCACGATGGTCAACTGGATCTGCTCTTTCATCGTAGGCCTCGTGTTCCCGACGCTGCAGAGCGAGCTGAACGAGTTCTCGTTCGTGCCCTTCGCCACATCGCTCGCCTTCGCGCTGGTTTTCATCATCAAGTACGTTCCGGAGACCAAGGGCAAGACGACCGTGGAGATCCAGTACGAGATGAACGCGCGAGTTGCGAACTAGTGGACGTGAGCGGCAGAGAATCGATTGATCGGTAGGCGATGTGTCGAGATGGGACCTTGAGCTGCTGCTACTACTTGGACGGCATGAGTGTCTCCTATTGTGTGTTCTGCTCTCAATCAAAAATCTATCAGAGACTCTCTGTCATCCGGAAGTTCATGGTCACCACAAGTTTTCAGAGCAGAGAATCAATGCACCGGCAAGCAGGATCGATAGATCAAAAAGGCAAAAATATAAACAACACTTTCAAAAAACAAACGCAAATGCGCGCACACTTGTATACCTAGGACCGCTGGAGAAGGTGCTGAAGATCAGGAGCTGAGAGCACCAATGCTCGTTCGCTCGCTCTACACCTTCGACCGTTCTTTATAAAGCTGCAATCGCTTCAATCCTCAGCGCCAGCGCTCGACCAGGCTGCTGGTAACGCGTCCTTCCTTTTCTTCTTAAATCACGAGCCGATTTACAGGTCCACTTCGTTGTTGCGGTAGTGCTGCGGCTGCTGCGGTTCGTCGTGGACAACAACAGTGTGCGTGCGACGGCTCGGCTGCAGGTTGCGCAGCTTTGGAGCCTGGTTCGCACCGCCGTTCACGGCATATCCGCCGCTCATGCTGCCTTCTGTTCGGAGCTTGGGAGTCTCTTGGTATTGCTGGTGCCCGTGGTGCTGGTTCATAGGAGTTTCATCTTCACCGAGCATCGCCGTGTGGTTGTGCTGGTTGTCACCGAGCGCAAAGAACGGATCCGCACCATCGCGGTTGTTCGTCGTCGTGACCGCTGGTCCCTTGTCTTCGCCTTGCTTCTTGAGCTTCCACGTTCGGTAGAAGATGTAAACTTGACGGATCAGCAGACAGATCAACACTAGCACTTGCAAGCCGACGATGGCGAAGCCCACACCTTCACGCAGGTCCAGTGGGAGATCCTTGTTGAAGGCAGTCGCCGACGAAATCAGGAAGAACGACAGGAACAGCGCCGAGATCTTGATGATGATCACGAACGACGAAGTCTTTTGCACAAACTGGGTCGGGTAAGGCTGCTTCACTTCCAGGTAGAACAAGAATGCGATGTGAAGCGCGATCATGACCACAATCTGCCACAGACCCTGCAGCCACACCATGCCTGTCGTCATACCGCACAGAAGCGCGAGAAGCAGCTTTGGCGCGAAAAAGAAGCGACCTTCGAACTTGTACTCGTCGTAGAGTGGTCCGTAGCGAGCGTGGACGCGCTTGTCAAAGTGGTCCTTCGTGCCGAGGTCGCGCAGTTCGTCTTCGTGTCTCTTCACCACGACAATGCCGTACAAGATGGTTCCGATCGCCAACACCAGCACCGTGAAGATCGACAGGAACAAACTCGCATCGACGCGGTTGTTGTCAATGCACCAGCAGAACTGAAACGTCGCAGTCACACCGATGACGTACTCGGAAAGGATCAGGATCATCATCAGCACGCCGACCGCTTTGTCAAGCCACTTCCGCGCAAACGCACCGAAATCGTCCACGAAAGGATAGCAAATGCCCATCACGAGACCATAGACGAGGAACAGCGCCGCGATCAGAGCGGCGACGCCAGCTGCAGTCAGGTAGAAGAGCTTGTCCACTTCGACACCAATCAGCTGTGCGTAACGCTCCATACCCTGGGTCTGGGTGCTAGTCGAGTTGGAATCAGCAAGACGACGGGAAGTCGAAGCCGAGTTCTTGGTCTTCCAGAATGGGAGGAAGTTGTAGCCAGCTGGAGCCATGCGGCGACCCATGTCTTCGAGGAAGCGCGGGCGGGCGTCGAGGTTCATCTGGTTGATCATGATGCTGAACTGGCAAATGTCCACAGCGGTCATAGCGATACTAACACTCGCACCAGCAGTGACAGCCGATCCTGCACCCACAGCACCACTGGCAACGGACATGATGCCGCCACCAACGACGGTCAAGCCCACAGCACTCGAACCAATGGTGCTCGCCGCGATACCGACCTTGTCAATAGACTTCTTCACCTGCCCGTCAGCCCAGTGGTCGCTGTCAGCGAGACCCTTGTCCACAGGTACCGTCAGCGCTGGCGCCACGGTAGCGGTGCTTCCAGCGCTCGACGACTTTCCAATGAGAAGGTTGTTGCACTTACACGAGGTGAAGGAGTCCTCGCTCTTGTAGTCGCACTGCTTGTCCGCGTTCATGGTCAGGTTCGTGAACGGCTGCTCAACGACTCCCGTGAGAGCGGAGCTCGCGCCAGCGTATCTCATCAGCTGCTTGAAGTTCAGATCTTTGTATATCGACGAGCTGATACCGTCCTCCGCAGAGTAGTCCCACACACCGTCCGTGCAGCTTGGGAAACGGCACACTGACATGCACATCTTCATGTTGGAGATCACGCCGCTAGATTCCAGACCCGAGTAGATCAGGCATTGGGTCTGCGCGACTGCCGACTCGACGTCGAGGTCTTGGTCCCCACACTTGAGTCCGAGCTTGGCCCACGCACCGTAGAAGGTGGCATCACAGCTGAACGAACCCGTGGTAGTAGACGACGCGCTGGACGCGCTACCAGAAGTGGTAGAAGAGCCGGACGACGCCGTAGGCGAGGACGAAGACGAACCCGTAGCTGGGGTGGCAGTCGTGACGGTCGAGCTTTTCTTGGTAGTGGTCGGTGTTGGCGAAGGCGATGGCGATGGGGTTGGCGTCTTCTTGGAAGTGGTGGTTGGCGTAGGAGACGGAGATGACTCATCCGTAGCCTCCTCACCTGCTGCAAGTGCACGCCGAGTAGTACCGTCGCTAGATCCGTCACTGGGGGTCGTCGCTGGGGTCTTGGTGGTCGCCGTCGGGGTAGACGTCGGCGCCTTCGTTGTCGCAGCAGGCGTCTTCGTGGTAGCTGTGGGCGCTTTCGTGGTCGATGACGGCGTCGGTGTCCTCATCGTCGAGCTTCCCGCATCACCAGTCGAGCCCGCATCCACCACAACACCGTCAGTCGAGCCAGTGGTGACGGCGTTTCCGTGAGTCGAATCCTGGCTGCCGACTGTAACGCTCGAGTCGCTCGAGCCATCGGAGCTGCCGTCGGTCGATCCGCCGGTCGTGGCGGTGGCGGCAGCAGCGCTGGCAAGCTCGTCGGCGAGGTTGCTGGAGGTCGGCATCGAGTACCGAAACATGCACGTCACAGCGCCACCCGTGGTGGTGGTCGGTGCTGTCGTCGAGGGCATGGTACTGCTGCTGCCAGAACCTGTGGTCGTTCCCGAATTCGCTTCCGTTGTAGTCGACGCCGTGGTCGTAGAAGTACTCGGGGTTTTCGTCGTCGCTGTCGAAGTCGGCGTGTTCGTCGGCGTTGGCGTCGGCGTCGTGGTTGTCGCGAGCGCGCTCACCAAAATTGTCGAGGTTGTCGAGAGCTCTGAGACGCTGACCACGTCGCCCGCGGACACGGCCGCGTTGCCGTCGCTCGTGGTGGCCGCCGCCGCGAACGAGGCCGCCGCCACGAGACACAGGAGCGCGCGCGTCGTGGAGAACACCTGCATATTCGTGTATCACCCACTCGCCACACACAGACGAGAGCGCTAATATAGAGGAGTGAGGGAGTGTGTGCGGGGGCGGACAAACAAGCGGAAAGGGAGAGTGCAGATGCCATACAAACTTCAAGTCAAAAGGCGGCACGGCAGTGGTTGTGGGCGGACCGAATCACCACCTCACTGACTCTCTACGAGCTGTTGTAGAGGAGGCGTGAGTGACGGCAGACCCTGACCCTAAAAGAGCACCCTTGTGTGTGGTTGGCTAAGTGAGGGTCGAAAAGAGCCGGACCCTCGAACACACAGACGACACGAGCGTGTGGGTAGAAAACGGGGCAGGAATGGCAGCGGACAACAGTCGGTTTCGCCTTCGTCTCTTTGCCTTTGGGCCGATGCGGATCAGCGGTTTGTGCGCTTTGCTCGGCCCGGTTTCTCTCCTGCCTGCTGGCCACAGAGAAGCAAAAGTAGCAGCGTGAAGGGACAAGGCGTTTTGACTCACGCAAGTTGTTCCTATTCGAGAAGATTCTGTTTTTCACTGCGCGTCCTAAGGATTTTTGGCTGTGGAGTGGACGTGTGAAATGTTATGTTGCGAGCATTCATTTTCCAGCGAACGCTCGGACGAACGCCCCGTCAGGCGACCAGCATCTTGGGTGCTGGGAGCATTCGATGAGCTGGGGTGGAACGAGTTCAAATCTCAACCAGTGTTCGCCCATCCCATCTTCAATTTTATTAAATATTGCGGATATATTAAATGCGAAGACTCGCTGAAAGCACTTCACATCTTCTTCAGTATATTATCTGACGGGTAATGTGTTTTGAATACACCAGACACCTCTCTCCCATCCTTTCGCTGCTTTGCAAAGGCTTCAAAAGAAAGGCGGCAAAAGGGTTAAGAATTTCAGCTGGTTAAGAAAAGGTAAATTTTAGCTTTCCACCAGAGGAAATGGCAAAAGTTAGTTCATTTCTACTTATTCAGTTTAGTGATCATCGACTCCAACAGTGCTTTCTGATGTCACTAAACTGGTCCACACGCGCACTTTGAACTGCTGAACCTGTGCTTATCCGGAGCGAAACCCGATGAGGAACCCGAGCGCGTAGCCGCTGCCAGCGGGCAAACTGAACTCGAGCACCTGCATCACCTGCTTGTAGACCGTGTCCACGTCCTGTGAGTCGAATTTCCCGTCCTAAACACACAACGAGACGCATTGCCAGCAGTGTTAACAACCGATCAGGCTCAACACAATCAACCAACCGCAATACTACGCGCGAACCTTGTTCATGTCGAAGAAGTCCATAAGGTCGCGCTCGAGCTTCTTGTAGTTCACGTCAATGTAGCCCGAGTAGCTGGCGCACTGCATGAGCACGAAGAGCGTTCCGAGCGCGATCGCGCCCACTTTCGACACCTTCTTGAGCGCGAAGCCCGAGCAGACGCCCATGGCGAAGCCCCAAGAGATCTGACCGCCCTTGCCGGACTCGAGGAAGTCGGTTACCTGCTTCTGCACGTCCTTGTACTCGTCCGGCAGCAGCTTCTGCAGCGACGCGAGTGACTCGCCTGAAAGCTCCTGCAGTTTCTGTTTGAGCTCTTCGAACAGGTCTGAGCCGCCCTTCCCACTGTTGTCGCCCTTGCTGGACGCAGTGTGCGCCTTGCTGTCGTCCGATGAGCTCGAGGCGATGCAGACACCAGATGCCGCGAGCGCGGTCTTCCAGTAAGAGAGCGTCTGCGCGAGGCCGTTGGTGTGATCACGATGATGATAATCGTAGCGGTGCTGCTTGCCAAAGCGGTCTAGCAGCCTGCATGCATACGTGTGTACATATGATTATCAGATCACTCCTATATGGGTGACAGCACAGAGATTGAAAAAGCGAGCAATGCATGCGAACAGCTACAGAGCAGCATTCCTTCCGTACATGGCTTGCGAGATGACGGGGGTTGGCATGCTCTGCTTGCTGGAGACGGCGGCAGACTGCGCCTTCATCTGCGAGAGCTTGCGCATCTGCTGCTGGTGGCAGACGGCGCCAACGCGGCGTGTCGAGCGCACGGCGGAGCGCAGCATGTTGCTTCTCTTTTTGCTTGATAGCGATCGTGAGGTGTGCACTCTCACGTGCGCATTCGCCAACGAGAAGCGAAAGTAACGCGGTGTCAGGTCGACTACCTCTTTATAATCTACCGTATACCTTTTTAGTTTCCTTCAGGCTCGAAAGAACGGTTGATCGAAGCCGTATGTAGCCTGCTTATACTGGCTACCTGATTTTTTTTAATTTACAGCATTACTTATGAAGTATCTAAAATTACAAAATTATTCTCTGAACCCATTTCGAAGCCATTCCGACGAAGCTTCGATTCAATGGCAGTTGCGGCGTCCGTCAACGGGGTTCGCTAGTGCTAACGCTAATGCTAACGCTAATGCTGCTGACATTGAGAAGAGTGGCGAGACATAGCGGGCGGCAACAATGGTTGAAAGAACGTGCGTACTTGTCTTGTAGATAAAACAAGCTACCATCAACCAGAGTAAGGGGCAAACAAACAACTGCAAACGCATTCGAATCTCCTGAGGACAGCAATACTGCTGCTGCCCGCTCACTTCAGGCACGCACTTGCGCGCGAGTACTTGAGCTGGTCAAGCAGCTTGTCCCCCCAAGTCTGTGGCAGCAACGCGCAGAGTGCGTGCACGAAGCGCATTTCGGCTGGGAGCACAAGCTCGCGTTTGTTGCGCTTGAGCGCGAAGATCGTCTTGGTCGCGATCAAGTCGGGCTTCATCCAGCCACGTTCGACCTTCTTGGAGCCCACGGCGGCGCTCGGCTGCATCGCTACGAGCTTGGAGTACTCGAGCGGTGCCAGCACCGTCATGACCTGGATGGTCGGCGTGTTGTCATTGTTGGCTTGCGCAATCCGCAAAAGCTCGTAATCCATGGCGCGCGCCATGCCCAGGATCGCAAACTTGCTGGCCGCGTAGTCGACGAGGCCGCGCGTGCTGCCCATGAGCGTCACCGAGGAGCTCAGGAACACAAAGTGACCGCCCTGCTTGTTCTCAAGCATCTGCGGCAGCAGTGCCTTCACGAGCCACATGCTGCCGAGTGCGTGGAGCTTGAGCAAGTTCGCGATCTCCTTGTCGTCGCGCTTCTCGACAAGCAGCTGTCCGTGCTGCGCGCTCAGCGCATCGCATGTGTTAACCACGACGCTCACATTGAAAGTGTCCAGCGCCATGCGCCGCACAACTGCGTGCACTTGTTCTTGCTCGCGCAAGTCCACTTGATAGGCGGTCGCCACGACTCCGTAGAGCCGCGTGATCTCGCTGGCTACGCGCTGCGCGCGCTGCACGTCGGCGTCCCAGAGCACGAGGTTGGCCCCGTGCTGCGCAAACTGCACGGCGAACGAGTATCCGAGCGGCGACGAGCAATCCGTGAGCAGCACAGTGCGGTTACGGAGCTTCGTCATGGAAAACTTGACTTGCTGGAGTTTTGCTTGCTTGTTTGTGTGTTATGTTGTGCGACGCAAGCAACTTGTGCAAATGCTGCTTGTTTGCTTGCCTTGCTTTGTGCCAGTTGCGGTTGACCTTGTGCGCGTTGTGCGATATCATCATGTGGGACGAGAACCGGCGGTTGGACTGATACGCAAAGCAACATGTTGATCTCAAAAACCACTACGGAAACACATGCAAAGAGCAAGCAACAACACCAACTACCCCAACAAACGCATCACACACTCGAATACGCAAAGCCACCAGCCGTGGGGGCCACAAAGTGGTCCATGACTTTCGACAATCCGAGTTTGTTGCGCACCCAGGTTGCCATCTTGTTCGGCAGTACAGCCAGCAAGCCCGAGACCATCGAGTAGTCTGGCGGCAGCACGAGCTTCTCTTTGTTGCGGCGCACGGCGCGCACGATCTCCTTGGCGGCGGCGTCCGGCTGCATCCAAATAGACGGCACCTTCGACTTGTCATCCGGAGGCACTTGGACGCCACGTTGCGTGTAGATCAGCGTCGGGCACACGAGCGTCATGGTGATGCCGCATGGCTCTTGTTTCTTGTTCTTCTTGTTTCTTGCTTGTTGCTCGTGGCGCAGCTCGTGGCGCAGCGCCTCGTGGAAGCCCATGACCGCAAACTTGCTTGCGCAGTAGTCCACGAGCTTTGGCGTGCCCAAAGTGTCGGCACTCGTACCAAAGTTCACCAGCGTGCCGTAATTCGCCTGCAGCATCTGCGGGAGCACGGCCTGCGTTGCATAGATCGTCGCGAGCGCGTTGAGCGCAAAGACGCGCTCGAGGCTCTCGTCCGAGGCCGTCTGCAGCGTTGCTCCATGCAGGAAGTCCGTGTTGTTCACGAGTACATCCACTTGTCCAAAATCCCGACGCACGTTCCTCGCGGCTTGCTGGATCGCGGCGCAACTAAACAAGTCCACTTCGTACACACGCACAACTGCGCGCGTGTGCACTTCCGCGACGTGGTTCGCGACTTGCTGTGCAAGCGCAAGATCGTGCGTCCAGAGCGCAAGCCGCGCGCCGATGCGCGCAAACTCGTGCGCGAGGAACTTGCCCAAGTCGCAGCCACTGTCCGTGATCACGACTACGCGGCCCTGGAGCGACTTCATCCTTCTTGCTTGCTTGAGAGACTTGTTGTTTTTGCTTGTTTGCTTGTTCGCGTGTGGCTTGCGCTGTGGGGTCCGCAACTTATACTGACGCAGCACACCTGTCCCAACTTGTCCGAGGTCGTCCACCAACCGTAGCATGAGCATGAGCCGCAGTTGGGCCTGGGACCGGACTTGTAGCTCCTGCATACACCAGCAGACTGGTGGACTCATCGTCGGGTTCCTCAGCGGCGCTTGCTGGTTTGGCGGCTTGCGTGCACGGCGATGTGGGCTTGTTTGTGTGACTTGTGCTGCGCTGAAGTTTTGAATGAGCGACTGGTGCAATTGGAGTATCTGTGTCCAACTCTATTCACATGAAGAGCTCCTGGTGATCACCGCATCGGCTTCGTTCACGCGCCTGTGGGTCTGCCTGTCTATCTATCTATGGCGAGTGTCCAACGCCCAAACGCAGCAGCCACAAGTCCATACATGACGTTTGTCTCCATTCCTGCCGATCACTCTGTCAACTCAAAAGGCATCTCAGCACAGAATTTCATTATTATTCATTATTATGGAACAACAAGATAAATGATATTTTACGCGTTTTTGTATAGGTCAGCCTCAAAACTATGAAAAACGACTTTCATAAAGTCATATATCTATCATTTTATATACTAAATACTTATTTACTACGCTCATGTTTGCATGGTTCAAACGGGATAAAAGAACGCTTGGGCAGATCGTCACAATCGCCAAGCGGTACGGTACAAACCAACCGCATGCTTGACACGCATCAGCTGCAAGCTGCTCGACATTTTCTCTCTCACGCGCCTCCCAGCTCAAGACAAGCACTTGCTCTGTCTGTCCGTCGCACATCTTCCTGCGCTTCACTTCCGCATCGACACAATGGCGTCCGTCGTCAGTATCTCGCACCCGTCACGCCCCCTCAACTGGAGCAGCGCGCCCATCAACACAAGCAGCTCCAACGGCAGCGCCACGTCGTCACCCTCGCCACGGCTGCGCCGCCTGCGCCGCCTACGCCTCACTCTCTTCCTGGCAGTTATCGGCATCTACGCACTCTCGTTTATCGTCTGGTGTACGTACTTTGAAGGCGAGCACGGCCGCGGCCTCACGTCGCTCTTTCCCAAGGGCTACGACGAGAAGCTCAACCGCATGCTCGAGCTGCTCGCGCCAAAGCGCAGCACGAAGGAGTCAAACGCTGAATCCATCGTAGTCGCGAGTGCAGTAGCTGTGGCTGCAACAGGCGCGGCCGCAACAGACCTCGAGTGCCTCGGCTGGCGCCAGACTTTCGGATGCGACCCAGACTCGTTCGTGCTCTGGAGCTTTAACCGGACGTGCGACTTCCACATCCGCGGCGGCGTGTCGGGCTACTGCGCCATGCGTAACCGCTCCACGGGTCTCGAGGTGCGCGTGATGAGGATATCGTGCACCAGCATGCCGCCCGATGTGCTCTTCACGTGCGAGCAGGCGATGGACTTTTCGCGCTTTCGAGAAGAGATCAAGGCCGTCGTCGCAAGCACCAAGGCTCAGGCTAAGGCTGGTACTTCTACCACAGCATCAACACAGAGGCTGAGGAGCTCCACCCGAGGAGCTCCTGTGAACTTAACGAGAGTAACGGCAAGAGCCACTGACCTGGACGGGAATGAAGAAGAACCGGGCAAGAGGGGCGTCCTCATGGTCGTGTACCCGAAGCTGCTCGTGAGCGCGTACGCGACAATCCGCACTTTGCGATTCGCACACAACTGCTCCCTGCCGATCGAGATTTGGTACTCGGCATCTGAAATGGGGCCGAACGCGACGGAGAACGGCATTTTGAAGGAACTCGTGACAAAGTTCGCACCAATCTCACTCCAGGCAATCGAGGGGCAAGACGTGGGAGGCTTCAACTCGAAAGTGCACGCGATCGTGCACACGAACCTAACGAACTTGCTCTTTCTGGACGCGGACAACCTGCCCGTGAAGGACCCGACGTACTTGTTCGAGACGCGCGAGTTCAAGGAGCACGGCGCGGTCTTCTGGCCGGACTTCTGGCACCCGGCGCACTCGATTTTCAACATCAACACCCAGTCGCTGCTCTGGGAGCTGCTCGACCTCAAATTCGCAGACATGTTCGAGCAGGAGAGCGGCCAGCTGGTCATCAATAAGACGAAGAGTTCTACGGCGCTTAAGCTCTTGGAGCTCTTCGCGTTCCGCAAGCCCAGCATCTTTGAGCGGTTCAAGCTGATCTGGGGCGACAAGGACTTGTTTAGGCTGGCGTGGCTCAAGACGAACACGAGCTTCCATATGATCCAGAGCCCTCCAGGGATGGCGGGTTCCCTCGTGCAAGGCAAGTTCTGCGGCATGACCATGGCCCAGTTCGATCCGCAGGGCAAGCTGCTCTTCCTGCATCGCAACGCCATGAAGCTCAACGGCGGCCGCCCGCCGCTCGGCAAAGACCCCGACGCCGTCATCTGGACCCACCTGCAGACCTTCGACTGGCGCACGAACAACGTCACCGCGTGGCGTATGAATCGCAACAGCACAGCTACCATGGCCTCGTCGTCTTCAGGCTCCGAAGCAATGCTAACTTCGCACCTTGCCACTAATGTATCCGAGCCTCGGTTGTCCCAGTACGAGCGCCAGAAGGAGCACTTTCGGGTGAACATCTACAACGGTGCACCACAGTTCCCGCCCGCGCAGTGGTGCTATGGCCGCGAGTCGCCACCGGACGAGCCCAACTACCGCACGGTCCCGTGGAGCGAGACATCCTTCCCGGGCATTGAGCTCCTGGCGCTCGCGTTCGCCAGGGACGGCGCTGCCTTACTACCGCCGTCCAACGTCATCCTGGCGTCCATCTGAGCGCGACGATTGAAGCCTGTATGGATTTTTAGAAGTATACAATGTATTTGGCAATTAATTTAATGAAATATCCATGGCGGCAAGACAGTTAATCGATTGACGCTGGTGTAAGACAAGCCATGTTTTTTTCAGCGCATCCACAAATCTTGCTGCATAATAAGCTGTTTGATAGGCTTTACTCCCAAAATAGGCGTTTCAATAGTTATTCGACCGGTTTGTCTGAAACAAGTTTTCATTCGACTGGAGAAAGTGATCAGAAATCCTGTTGTGTAAAAACCAAAAAGTGTTTTTGTCTCGACATACAGCGAGCGGTTGTTCACAGGAAAGCAGCAAGTTGGCAGCTCGTAGTAGGCAGCAGTCAAAGCACTGAACAAGTTTGTTGCCGTGATGGAAATTCGCAATGCGGTGTTGTGCTGCAATAAATGTAGTTTGCACAAGTTGATTACTAATGAAGCTGCATAAACAAACCCTCGCAGAGTAAACAGAAATAAACACCCACCATTTACGCGTTAAATCAAACCAAGCAGTCTCCCCTAGCCCGCATACAAGGAATGAGTTTTTCAGTTGCAGCCATGGTCGTTCTTCCACCAAACCCTATTTATACCCTCTGAAACAGGAATTACAACCTTAATTTACACAAGACAAAACCTCCTTAAAGCGACTACCAGTGCGTTGTCCCGTGGCTGGGCAAGATTCCAACTCATGGGCGTTGGACTGACCAAGTGACGACGCTTGACTGAAGATGGCAGAAGCACATGCTTCCAGTCTGTCTTTGTGGCTGTGCTCACCACTCCTGGCCATTCCCGCTCCCCTTGCACGCGTGCTCATACTATTCTTAGCAGCCACGTATGACTCGCTCCGTACCCATGGCCTCTGCGCTCCGCGACTCCGACATCACGATGGCCTCCAGTGCGCTATCTCCTCCATTGTCGTCGCCAGCAGCTCCATCGTCTGAAGTTGAGATGAAACACAAGAGCCCCACGTCACCTTCGGCAGCATCGAGTGCATCGCTGCTCGTGCGCTGTGCGCGTCGCAAGCTGCTGCTCGTGTACTTCGTCACAGGCGCGTACATCATGAGCATGGCGCTCTGGTGGGTCTACGTGCGCGGCGATGTGCGCCCGCTCGAATCGAGCAACTGGCTTGCGCTCCACGGTAAGCGGCTCATCCGTACGCCACGCATGGCTGCTAAGGACGATGGCGCTAGAGCCACAGCTACTGGCGGGCTGGTTGCTGTGGCAACAGAACAAGAAGCATCTCCAGTAGAGACAGATGAGAACGCGAGCGCTGTTGCCATTGTCCTGGAGCCCAAGCTCTCGTGCTTAGGCTGGCGCCAGACGGGCGGCTGCGACCCGAACGGCCCGCGCGAGACGAACAACGACGTAGCGTGCAACAAGTCTGTGCTCGCGGGTGCGTCAGGCTACTGCGCGCTGCTGGACGAGCGTACGGGGCAGGAGGTGCGCGCCATGGAGCTCAGCTGCAACAGCGTGCGCGAGAACGAGGCGTTTCGGTGCGACGAGGCCGTCGGGTTCGCCAAGTTCAAGGCCGCGGTCAACACCATGGCCGTGCAGGCCACGCAAGCGCAAGCCAAGCAAGTCCAGCAAACCAACAACAAGAAGAACGCAACGAACGGCATCATCATGGTCATGTACCCCAAGCTACTCGTGAGCGTGCACGCGACAATCCGCATGCTGCGGTTACACAACTGCTCTCTGCCCATCGAGCTCTGGTACCTCGAGAACGAGATGGACCTGCACACGATCAAGAAGAACCCGATCCTGTCCACTCTTATCAAGAACTACGGGCCTGTGACGCTCCACGGCATTAAGGAGGCGCAGATCGAAGGCTTCAACTCGAAAGTGTACGCGATCGCGTACACGGACCTCGACAATGTCCTCTTCCTCGACGCGGACAACGTGCCCGTGAAAGACCCAACGTACCTCTTCGAAAGCCCCGAGTTCATCGAGAAAGGCGCGATCTTCTGGCCCGACTTCTGGCATCCGATCAACACAATTTTTAACATCCACGAGCGCTCGCTGCTCTGGGAATTGGCTGGGACGCCCTTCGTGGACATGATGGAGCAAGAGAGCGGCCAGCTACTCATTAACCGCGCCAAAAGCACTGCGGCGCTCCAGATCCTGCAACTGTACGCGTTCCACGCACCCAGTCTCTTCACCCGCTTCCGGTTGGCGTGGGGCGACAAGGATCTGTTTCGACTCGCATGGCTCAAGACGAACACGAGCTTCCACTTCATCCCACACGCACCTGGGGCCGCCGGTCGCACGAACGTCCACGGCGTCTTCTGCGGCATGACGATGGTCCAGTTCGACCCAAAGGGGGACGTGCTCTTCCTACACCGCAATGCCAAGAAGCTCACGGGCGACAAAGCCACGGCCACCACGCCTGCGGGCGACCAGACGCTCGTGTGGCGCCAACTCCAGACCTTCACGTACCGCAAGGAGGATGACAAGAACACCACCGCTTTGTCTCAGAGTGAGCGTTACGCAGCCATCAAGCAGCACTTCCACGTCCGCATCTACGGCGGAGGCGACGAGTTCCCTGAGACGGGCATGTGCTACGGCGAGAGGCGCGAGGTCAAGACGGGTTTCTTCAAGACGGTGGACTGGACCACACTGCCCTACTGGGATCTCGAGCCTACGCTCATCAAGTTTGCCCAGGACGCCGCTGAGCTCTTGTCGTCATCCACCAAAAAACTGAGGTAGGTTGATTTTGTGAATTTCGGATAGAAGAGATAGAGACTTATAAACAGAGGCCCAGCGATACGACTAATCTATTCTGTACAATATTATCATTCCCATCAACTAAACGACTCGGTCACTGAGCTGCTGTTTGATCTTGGCCTCCTGGAGCTTGAGTGCGCGCACCATCTCGGTGGCCTCGACCGCGTGGGCGCGGATCTGCGTTTCGAGGTCCGCGAAAGGCTGGGTGGCGAACTCAAACACGTTGAAATGTGGCGTGGCCAGCGCGCGCTTGCCGTAGCACCACTGGCCCAGGGGGAAGTCCGGCGCGCCCTCGAAGATGTCGATCACAAAGTCCTTTCGACGCGACGTGGGCTTGAAAAGCAGCATGTGGGACCACACGGCCGGGTCCTCGGCCTCCATGGCCTTCTTGGCCTTGGTGGCTGCAGATGTGAGCGTCCCGCCACCAGCAGTCAGTGGCTCCTGGGTGTCCACGTGGAACTTGCGGCCTGTGAGCTTTTTGGCATTGCGGTGCAGGAAGACGACGTCCCCCTTTGGGTCCCTTTGCACCATCGTCATGCCGCAGAAGGTCTCGTTCTGAAGCTTGCCGGCCACACCAGGCGGGTGCTGGATGAAGTGAAAACTCGTGTTCGTCTTGAGCCACGCGAGCCGGAAGAGGTCCTTGTCCCCGTGTGCAAGACGAAACTTGTCAAAGTGGTTGGGTCGGTGGAACGTGTAGAACTGCATGAGCTCGAGCGCCACGGCGTTGCGCTTCTTATTGAGCAGCAGTTGGCCACTCTCCTGCTCGAACATATTGACGAAGTCCATGTCTACGAGCTGCCAGAGCAGCGAGTTCTTGTGGATGTTGAAGATTGTGTGCTCCGGGTGCCAGAAGTCTGGCCAGAAGACTGCACCGCTTTCTTTAAACTCGGGCAGCTCAAACAAGTAAGTCGGGTCCTTGACTGGGAAATTGTCGGCGTCTAGGAACAACAAATTGTCAAAGTGCGAGTGCTGAATCGCCGAGATCTTGGTCGCGAAGCCCGTCGCGCGCTGGTCCTCGATCGCCCGGAATGCCACAGGTCCGTACTGTTTCTCGATGGCTCTTAGGGTCGGATGGTCCAGGTTCAGCTCGTCCGTGCGGTACCAGAACTCGATGGGCAGCGAACAGTTCTGCGCCCGCAGCGTGCGCACAATAGCAAACGCGCTCGGGATGAGCTTGGGGTAGATCACGATTAGGATGCCGTTCTTCTCCACCACCGGCGCGGCGGGCGCTGGCGCCGCCAAGGCTCGCTCTGCAGCTTGAACCTTAGCGGCCTTGGCCATCGCTGTCTGCGTGATGTTGTTGGCCAGCACGGCGAAGTTGGAAAAGTCCCAGCTCTCAAAGCACCGAAAGCGCGCCTGCGAGTGCAAACTGTCGCACTGGCGCGTCATGACGCGGAAGCGCTCGCCCGAGTCGCGGTCCTCCACTTCGCAGTACCCGGAAGCCGTCGGGTCCACGAAGCGCACGCACGAGCGATCCATCGCGGGCTTGCGCTTGCCGTCCGGATCGCAACCCTCGGTCGCGCGCCAGCCAATGCACTTGAGCCGCCGGCGCTTCGTCTCACCGCGTGGCATGTGCTTGACCGTTAGCGCGTGGGCCTCGGCCTCTTGGAAGGCCACAAGGTCCTTCGGATTCATCGTTGGGTGCGCCGCCGCCTCCTCCTCTTCACGTTTCTTGGCCAGTCTCGCGGCAAAATCGATGGCCTGTAGCGCCATTGCCTCACGGGCCGAGAGTGCCGCGCCTTGCGCCAGTCGCGCGCGGAACGCTTCCTTTGGCGTCATCACGTGCAGCGGTTTGTCTCCCTCTTTCGCCGTGGATGACGGTGACGGCGCCGGCCGCTTGGCGTCGAGCACCCGCTGGATCTCCTCCATGTACTCGTGCGGCGGAATCGTCTCAGGACCTGGCGACTTGGAGGACTTGACACCCGTAGACGTGGATTCAATTGGAGCTATTGTCGTGGTAGCTGCTGGTAGAGTCCTGTCGCTACGTGGCGCTTTAGTGAGGGCAATCGAGGTGCTCAATCGCTCTGGAGCAGCTGCTGCTTGAGGCTTGTCTTCAGTCACACGAATGCGACGCACTACGTCCGCAGGCGATTCGCTATGCTGCTCCTCGGCTTCAACCTGCTGCTGGAGCTGCTCCTTTTCCGTGTCCAACGCTCGGAGACCCTCGCGCGCAACCGTCTCCTGTGGAAATAGCTGGAGCCGCTGCGCGCTTGCCTTGCTCTCGATCACGCCGTTCTCTAGGTTCGTAGTACTGCTAACGGTAGTGCTGGTGCTGGTGGGGGAGAGCGTCATCATACCCGAGTACCAAACCATGGCGATGTAAAAGACGCCGCAGCCACAGATGAAGCGCCGCAACAGACTCGCGACGCTCTGTGTGCTGTGGGGACCATTTGTGCCACTGCTGCTCTTGCTGTACCGCGACGCGCCAGTGTCAGTAGAGGGCAGGAAGCTCGTGCCGGAGCTACTGGAGCTGCTGGTGGAGAGCACACTTCGACTCTGTGGACGCGACGTCATCGCTCCTCCTGCGGATGCGGTGGCCACCACTACGGGGATCGCTTCGCGCGCGCGCGCCATTGCGAGAGTGCTGCTTCCAGAATGCTTGTTGGCCGCCGCGTGGGTTGACAGTCACCCGCCCGCCGATGAGCGAGCAAGCGTTTGGGTGGTGAATCGTTTTGTCCGCGTCACGGCTGGAGCTTTTCGAGAAATGGACCTTGGCCTCTTGTAACTACTGTATAGCTAGTTACGATAGATATACAGGGTCTTAGTCTATTAATTAGTATCACAAGTTGATGTAGGTGCTGGACTTTCCTTTTTACAGGTTATTAGAAGGTACTCTGAACCATGAGCCGCTCATTTGGAGCTGATGGTGATCTGTCTCTGTGCAACAGTGAGGACAGCCGAAGTCACCCTCGTTTATATATTATTCTGGCTATACAGGTAGTGTTGTTTCTCCAAGAGCATAGTATAGGTATTCTGATAGATAAACAGTCTAGTATAAAATGCTTAGTGCACCGCTTTCTGAACCAGATGGTCTGTGCGAAGCCCCTCATTTGGGGCTGGCAAGCGAAAAATGATTCAAAATCTGGTCATTTTTGTACTGTTAGATACCGAGCGAAGCGGAGGCGATGGCGACCGGCAAGGCTGCAAGAACCCACAGCAGCAGTGCAGAACCTGGCTTGGGGCTGCCCGAGTTCAAGTACAAAACGGAGTCCAGCCAAGGTTTCCGCGGAAGCGCATTCGCTATGAAAGAAGCTGCTGCGCAGCTCTGCACTCGACCCAACTGAAGACCTAACGCGGCTACCTGAAGCTAATCGAATTGCACGTGTGTGTGTTGTCTATGCGGACTTGCACCAGGGGTTCGACCTGACAGTTCGCGTGGAAAATAGCAATAATCTTCACGTGTCGACACAAGACTTGATCACCTTTTGCCAGGCGCTGCGGGATGTAGCACTTCGAACGCGTGAACTCTCGCTTAAGAGGTTAATGCAGAAGAAGCTCAACAAGCGACTCGCGGTAGATATGCTCCAGGCCGAGGCGCTCGGAACGTACATCTGTCTGGCTACTAAGAGTGCTAGTACGCTATTGGGTTGTCGCTCACTGGAGGTAACGGCTCTGCCGACCTCGCTCTGGGTGTGTACTGCAGATCGCAAGGCAAACTCCAGACGTTTGTCGCGCAGGCATGACAACTTCGTGCATAGCTCGATGCCCTCACAATCATTTTTCTTCTGTGTGGTCGGTGTGTAGGGCGTAAGACGAGTTCAAACTTCCAGTAGTACGCAGCTGAGAAGGGCATGTATGTGGCATGGGATGCATACTGGTACGCATAAAATCAACCGCTGGAGGCGTGGCAATCCTTGCACAAGAGTCTCTCTCAGGCTTTCATAGTGTCGTTTCATTATGTGTCCAGCACGACTGCCAGCACAGAAAGAAGAGCGGGCTTTGGAAGCGATGACGCGAGCTGCGTGTTCATCCACTACGTGACTCGCTTCGCGTAGCGTCGCGAGAGGGATCGTGTAGAATTGTATTTTCGAGCCGTCCATGGCATGCCCGCGGAGGCGAGAGATGGATCAGGAGTGTATGTATGTCAATGTGCTGGAGTGATGGTCAGCAAAGTTGCCTTTCGTTAAACTTCAAAAAGAACGCCAACCTTTCCATTCCGCGCTGGCAGAAGCCATGGGCCGCGACGCCGCCGTGTTCGCAGAGATTTTCGCACGTGTGGACGCCGTGCAACTACTCGCTGGAGGGGTGAGTCTGATGGATGAGGAGCTCCACAACGTACAAGTGGCGCTGAGCGACACGCCCACCGCCATGCAGCGCCTGCAAAAGAAGCAGATGCAGATCGTCACGCTAGAGCGCGAGCAAGCGAGCAGCAGCATCTTCTCGGGGAGGACGGACCGCATGGCGGTGCTGGTGATCGAGACGCAGCGTCTACAGGGTTGTAGGGTCGTCCCCGTCGCTGGTGAGTGACGTTGTTCATTTGCTCTAGTGTGATGGTTGCATTATGGCCTCGTGGTTGATGTGATGTGTGTGTCTTTTTTGCGTTATTACACGAAGAAATCATACCTTGCGATAGAAGAGAGCAGCAGCGCAGCGAATACCAAGAAAGCTAGAGTATGTGTCGTGCTACCAGTGATTGACTTCACAACTGAGAGCAAAGACGACAATCTGCCGCTGCAACAGTCGCAAATCCCCCGGAAGATGAGTTGTAAGGAGACCTGCCCGCACGTATACACGAAGTGGCAAAACCATAAGAACACGAGTCAACGCAGTAGCTGCATTAGTCCAAGATCGGATTGCGAGAAATTCTAGAATGTGACACGGAAGCAGAGTGCAAACTCGTGCCAGAGCCAACGATGACTAGATCAAAGCCTCGTAAACACTACACAGCCACTGAAATCCCTCGTGCACCATACGAGCACGATCAGCAAGAACTTTCGCACGTGGTATCTTTAAAAGCAGCGCTGCAGTCGACCTTCGCTGTCCTGAATCAACGAGTAGAGAGACCCAGCTACGAGAACAGCCGCGGACGAAGAATGAAGCGCAACGACTGGTCTGAGGTGAGTGCTTGCGCGAACTAAACACAGAGCTGACCAGTCAGCGATCGCGAGGATTCTTCACAGCCACGGGTAGACCAAGATACGTGGAGCAAGTTGATCCACCGCTACCGCTTGAACGTCTCAATGTAGACGCACAAATGGCCGTAGAAGCGTCAACCCGGCAAAACATGGGGCTCCAGAATGAATCGAAGGCCGTTCAGTAGCCGCATTAAACAGAAAAAGCTCTATCGGGGCCAAACAGCTTGCGCGCGCTGCTTCAACTGGAGAGACATCTGAACACATTAACTTGATCTTGAAGCAACTGTCGTCGCTGTTCAAGAACATCATCAAGCGACCCGAGAGTGCCAATCGTGAGCTGACTGACCGAGAGATCCTTTGCGTAGTATGGTCTGTGAAAGTTACCACAGTGTACATTACGACGCAGTCGGTCTCACCATCCCACCTAAGACCTGACGCCTACGACCAGTTTTAAAGCAAGGTGAACGCTGCGATGTCGCTCATGGAGAAGCTTGAGTTGCCTCTCGCAAAGTAAGTGAGCTAGGCTTTCCTGGTCGCTTGCTCTAGTCTTTGTTTCTTAGCTACTCACCAGGTACTCTCTGTATGTCTGACTGTGATTTCTATTAGGTATCGAGCGCGACTAAAGACAATACAGACCGAGAAGCTCCGAGGCAAGTCGAAAGAAGACAACACACGTCATGGAAACCATCACGGGATCTTTGCTGATCCACAAGGAACACTTTGGAAGCGAATGCGAGTCACAAACCAAGCGGAAGTAGCTGATACAGCATTGTCAAAGACACGATTGGAATGGGAATGGCTGCTCTGCTTGCGCAAGCTCTCTGAGGACGCGTTTGAGAGCTCGTCCTCAACAGTCCAGCCTGCGCAAATCAAAGCTTGCTACTACAGGATCCACCAGTTCTTCGATGAGATCATCAGGACAGAAGTCCAGCCTGAGCTCCGTGTGCTCTCGAAAGACTTGCTCGTGTCGTGCTGCTGCGAACGCAGACACTCGACAAGCTTGAAACGGGCGCGGCACAAAGAAATCGTGGCCAAGATGCTCCAAGCTGCACACCTTCCGTCACGGCTGTATAGTGTATTTACCAAGTGAGACTACCCCCTCTACAGCTTTGCATTCGCCCTTTTCCTCATGTCGACTGTGGTTAATATCGCTTGGCACGGCTGCAGCTTCCTTTCTCTCTGTGTGCAGATCGCGAGGCAACTTTGAAGAGTATCTACATCGGAGCTGACGTCCCAATATCAGCGCCGCAGTGGTGCTTGCATTATGCAGTATCGGTCGAGGTCCACGCGTTCTTTCGCATTTGAAACCGAACAATGAGCACTCGAACATGCTTGAGAGTCTGAATGTTTGCAATTGACAAGACCATTTATTCACCATTCGCTCGGCATGAACTGTTGATATGTATGTACTAAGATCGTCAACCTTCCGATCGCGCAATTGATTTGCTCGGGCACAGACTGGCAACTGCTTGCCAAGCGAGGTTGTGCGTGTATTGCATTCGTAGAAATAAGTGTAGCTCACTCACTGGAGCGTCGCCATCGGAATGCCCAGCAGCACACATGTCACTTCGAGTTTTTGATTGACGTGAGTGTGTGTCATTAGGACAGAGTGATAGTCGCAAGAGGTCATTTCCACAATTGCCCACCACCATTTTTACCAAAGCAGCAAACAAGCCATGGGCCGCGACGCCGAGGTCTTCGCCGCGCTGCTCGCACGTGCCGATACTACCCAGCTGCGCGACTGGAGCACGACTCTGCTAGACGAAGAACTCCAGCGCGTTCACGCGACCCTGAGCGACGCGCTTACGGCCATGCAGCGCCTGCAGGAGACGCAAGCGCGGATCGAGACGCTCGAGCTTGAGCAGGCGGCACTCGGCATCTTCTCGGGAAGGACAGAGCGCGTGATGGCGCTCGTGGACGGCACGCAGCGTCTAAATGAGCAACTGCTGAGTGACATTGCAGAGTTCCTGGTGCTACCTCCTTTGTGAGTATTCTAATTGTATAGTACCGGTGTGGATCGTGTGGTTGTACAGGTAGGTGTCTGGTATCTAATGGGGTGTGTGCCTTGTGTTCTTCTCTTGCTACCAGCCGCAAAAAGTTAGTGTCAGCTCACGAAGACGAAGACGAAGACGCGCGCGTCATTGTAGAGGAGACCATCAGCACCAGTGAAGAAATCCGTGGTGTCGCTGTACGTAATGTACTTGATCTGAAGGCCGATGCAAAAGACGAAGCGCTGGTCCGCCCGCCAGTCGTGCGCAAGACGAGCTATAAGGAGACGGCCGCGAAGCTGGTGAAAGCGTCATTAGCGCAAACACAAGACACAGTAGAGCAGCAGCGAGTGATAGAGCGACCGGACAAAGAGGTGAGCAACAAGACCAAGCCACTTGTTCCTGTTACGATCATCGAAGTTTCGGACGATGACAGCGAGGTCGAATGGACGATTGACGCGGAGCCAAAGGATACGATTCAGCCACAGCGCGTTCACATCACAGATGGTGCAGAGAAACCACAAGAGTCATCGAGACATGAGCAGCAGATAGATCCGCAGGTGACAGCGCTGCGGCCCCCGCAATCAGAGTCGCTATCGACTTCTGCTGCTCCAGCTGCCCGATCGGTTGAAGGCAAGCCACGGCAAGCACAAAGACAGCCGCACGCACCAATCCGAACAGAAGAAGCAGCGCGTTGGCTTAACGCCGAAGCAAAAGAAAGTACCAGTTATCACAGTGTCTCTACGAAGCCGTCAAGAAAAGCGCAGCCAGCCGAACCGCATGCGCCAGTGCAAAAGCCCAAGCAACAGAAAGACCGTGGTCAAGAGCCCAAGGACGTGGATCCCTCTTTTTTGTTCCAGGCGATCCTGGATTATGAGCCACTAGCACTACCCGACATCGAAGCGAAAACAGTTGCACCTTCGGTAGACACAACGCCCTCCACCACGGCCAAGCAGCCTCCAGCTACGTTTACAACTCAACTAACCGCAATCAACCAAGAGGCCGTGAAAGAGCCAAAACGCAGGTCATGGGCTGAATTGACTCAGAAGGCTCTCGTGGGAGCCAAGATCGGAGCGCGCTGTAGCCTAAACGACAAGCACAAGCACATTAACTCCATCTTCCGGCCACTCTGGATGCTGTTTAGCACTGTTATCAAGCGCCCTGATCGAGCGATCTGCGAACTCACGGATGGAGACCTGCGTCGCGTGACCGCGGCCGTGAAAATTCTGAATCACTGCATCGCAGCGCAGTCGCTTGCGTCGTTCCGATTGAACATAGACTCGTATGACCAGTTCCTGGTCAAGATGGACGCTGCGACCAAGTGCGTCGAGAAACTTGGTCACTCAGTAGCAAAGTACGTGAGCTCACTCACGCTTTTTTTGTATCCATGATCGAAACTAATCAAGACTTGGCATCTCGATTGGCTGTGTATGTAGGTACCGAGCGAGACTGAAAACCGTTCTAGATGAGAAGCGCCGACTCGCAGTTGCGGACAAAACAAGCCGTCAGGAGGCGACTGTCATAGACTTGCAGGAATCCCACTCCAAGCCCGCTACTCACGCCCCAAGCCCACCTGAATCGCAGCCATTGACTGCAGCTGAATCCAGCACGGTTAGCCCTAAGTAAGAACCGCGCTGAGTTGCAACCAGAACCAGTGTAGCCAGCTTCGAGCCAAGGGCAAGAGCCAGAAACAGTGCGTGGAGCAACAGATTTGCAGTGGGAGTCGCTGCTAAACAAGTGTGAACTCGACGAAGACGCTTTCGAGAACTCACCCGCAGAAGGGAAATGTGAGAAGATCCGTATGTCTCTCTTTAGGATCCACCACTGCTTCGAGCGAATCTTTCTCACTGAAAGCAACGGTGACCTCTGCCTCTCAACCAACTACCTGCAGGTCTTCTACGAGTCCGTTCAGATCGTGCTCGTGCGGGCGCCGGAGCTCTCGCTGGAGCGAGTGAAGTTACTCCAGTACTTCAAGAAGATCGCGCTCAAGATGCTCAAGCCCGAAAGCCTCTCGACGCGACTGCAGCGCGCCTTCAAAGAGTAGGTTATGCGCTCCAATTTGGCTCGGACAACTGGTTGAGTTGTGAACGTTCGCTTACTTATTCTAAACTCCATGTCTGTAACTGATAGTGTGCGAGCGAATATTGAGCAGTATCTGCTCATTAAGTGACGCATTCGCACGGGCTGTCCAATGAGAAAGCAAGCGCTGCTGCCAGCCAGTCGAAGTCAAATTACACGTAAAGCCGTCGACATTTGAGCTTTCGCACGCGTGGCGATCTCAGGCGTTTGGTCAACTTTGGGATTTTGCCTGCCTGCATTACCACAAGTTCCAGCCAAGGATAGCGCTTCAGCTCCCGTAAAAGACTTGGCATCTTGATAGAACCACGGTGGTCAATTCAGTTACCTCTCCATCCAACTTCGACATGGACGCTTTAGTTTTGATTGTCATGAGTGTATGTCTTTCTGAAAGAGTGATCATATACTTGTGCGCTATAATTCTCGGCTCATCATTTTTTCAAACCATAAGTCATGACGCCGAGGTCTTTGTCGCGCTGCTCCGGCGTGTGAGTGTCCGAGAGCAAAAGCGAGGCTGGGTGCAAACTCGACGCGGAGCTAAAGGAGACGAAACGGCCACCACGCAGTACTGTTGTGGCCTCATCAAGATCGCATGGGCTACTTTGAAGCGAAGTGCCACATATTCTGGAGGTGACGGCTCGGAGGCGTAAAGCAGAGTCGCTGGCGACGTTCGCTGCTGAGGCAAAGCTGATTAGTTGACATGCATGGAAGGCCACGAGGCCATTAAGACAAGCGCTGCAAGCCAACTCACCGGCGCCAGCCTCACAACAACACCAGTCAGAGTCTCAGACAACCACTCAGAGACGAACCAAGACGCGCTTTGTGCTTCTGAAGAGAAACCGAAGCACATTAATGCGATTATGGAGCCACTCTGGTCAATCTTCCGGAGCATCATCAAACGCCCCCAGCGCACTACTCACCGGCTCACGGACAAGGACTTACGACACATGAACGCGGCTGTGTAGATCCGCAGTGAGTGCGTCACAGCGCAGTTGCTCGCATCCTTCCACAACAAGGCCGAGGCCTACGGCCAGTTCATGGGTGGTACGGCCAGCTGTGTCGAGAAGCTCGACGCGTCCATGGCAGAGTGCGTTCGCTGCCAGCCCTGCTTTATGTCTGGGTGGACTGTATTCCTACAAATCTCTTCATCTATCTGTCTCTCTGTCTGCTAGGCTTTGCATCAAAGGTACCGAGTCAAACTGCACGTGACGATGACCGAGAAATCCCGACTCGTCTCTATAAAACAGGGCTTGTCAAGACACCGCTGAGTTGCTCGAGCCAACAACAACCCATAGTCAGCGTGCACTTCAGACCTCGGGCCAAGTTGAGTCTGAGCTCGAGAGAGCGCTTAGTGGTAAACTCCAAGTGGCAGAAGCTGCTCAACAAGTGTGCACCTTACGAGGACGTCTTCGAGAGGTCGCCCACGAAAGCTCAGGTCACTTAGATCCGCGCGTGTTTCTTTGGGATCCATTAGTGCTTCCAGCTTATCTTCAAGATCGAGAGCGATGCCCAGCAGTGCAGGTCGACCGCCCACCTGCAGGTACTTTACGAAGCCGTTCAGATCGTGTTGGTGCGCATGCCGGAGCCTTTGTTGCAGAAGAAGGGACTGCACAACTACTTCCAGAACCTCACGGCTACGTTGAAGAAAGCTGAGAGCTTCTTGACGCGGCTGCAGCGCACGTTTAAAGTGTACGTCGGGTACTTCAGCTTGGGCTTGGGCTGCTTTATTGTGTGGATATGGAGGTGTGCTTACCTATTCATACTGTAGCTCTATCTCTACGTGAATGGCAGCAAGCGAGTCAGTATCGAGCAGTACGTACTTCGGGGCTGACGAGCTTACAGAGCCCTGAGAGGGAAATGCTGCTATTGTGCCAGCTAACTGGAGGTAAACTTGTGAAGCCTGAGTCTCTGAGCTCTCGTAAGCGATCGCTACGAGAGCCAACCACATACAGCCAAAGGATAGCAATTGAGACTTTCGCTTCACTTTTTGAACCGACGTGCAAAATGATGTGACGGCCTCTGGGCACACACACCAGCCACTGACGATCACTCTTGGGCTTGACTTCATTCTCTTGTGTCCAAGGGGACTCATCGCTTGGGTACCGAGTTCAACTACAAAGGTGAGCTGCACCTGACTCAGTTTCTAGCATTGTCATTCCCTCTCCCTCGAATTTTCAATCACACTGTTAACAGGGATCGTCACGTGAAGTGAGAAGATCTTGGTCTTCTCAAAGCTGGGATCTGCGAGCGATAACCATTCATTATTCTCTATCGGACGCTAAAGGCCCAAGAACGAGACCTTGGAGGTGGTGGACGTGTATCTTGAGATTGCTCCATTGGCTGTAAGCCATTATTATTCTTCCATTGTCCACTCTGGGGGAGAGAGTGTTATTTTCTCCTTCCCCCTTCTGGCTAATGAAGCAGAGAGGCAGAAGCCAGCCGCTTGACCGAGCATGAGTGTAATGTTGGCGGACTTGGTTATTTTGTGTGACGCAAATTGGAAAGTGAGATTATCTGATCCGCTTAGGAAAAAGAAACCAAAGAAAGCATAGACTGACAACAACGAAGAGCGAGCTCTGTTGGGCAGAGGCCAATACATGAGCTGCTGGTAGATCTTGGACGGAGGTGCTGGTGGCAGGTGCAATCCTGGATTGTGGATACTGGGTACTGGATTCAGGATACGAGGCGGTGGTGTGCGGATGCACCTGGAAGACGATGCCCAGGCATGGCGACGCAGTGGGACTGGGTGATGTGCTACAATGAGCGCCACAGAGAACGAGAGTCTCGATGCCAACATCAGCATCATTGCCACCAGCGAGGAGAGTGAGGCGCATGCGTTGCTGCAGCGTTATGGTTCATTCGCGGGTGTGGGCGCGCACGTGGAGACCCGGCGGCGGCTCCACCGCGAGAACATGAACGGCTATTGTCACAAGAAGAAAGCGGCGCTTGGCGACCTGCGCGTGCTCACGGCGCAGCTCGAGAGCATGCTCGTTTTGCACCCTTCTCGGTCGCGGTCCTACCAGGCGAGCTATCGTCAACCTCAGCAGCAGCATCAGATACAAAATGACAACGATGATGAATCAAGTGCTCAGCAGCAAGAGACGAGCCCTTCGCGGCCCAGCGCCATGGACACTTTTGTGCACCTACTTACAGAGAAAGGCCAGCCAGAGGAGGCGAATGCGGCGCTGCGGAGGAGAGTGCGCGAGCGCTGCGGCTTCCACGTGATCGTGCGCGTGACCTCTCTCGAAGACTCGGAGACTAGACAGCGCAGCAGTCAAACCAACCAGGACAAGGACGAGCTCGAGATTAAGACTGAGGACAATCTGGGTCACTGGGTCGCGTTCATTGAGGGCGAAGAGCCATTCTACTACGCGCTGCTTACTGCAGCTCAGTGCCTCGTCATGGTCGCGCAGACACCACAGCACGTGTTTGAGTTCCAGTTGCGCGGAATGCCCTCGTCCACCACGTCATCCAGTTCTTTGACTGGGCAGTGATCATGTAGGTCGAGTAGGGTGCTCTGAGGCCCATGTCCGCATGCTGCGCTTCCAGTTCGTCAAGCGCTTCTGTAACCTAGCGCGCAGTATCGACCAGGTGAAGGCCGACGAGCGGCACGTACTGCACGACCCGGTTTTTTACCAGGAGCTCCACTGCATGTCCGTGAAGAGCAAGATGTCCCGGCGGAGTAATGCGAACTTAAGCGTCGTGCTGCTTAACGCCCCACACCCAGCCAAGAGTCTGCGCTTTCGCAGTGTCTCGGTCATCGCTAAGAGCGCGTACCAGGATCTGCGAGGCCAACGTGGGTAGCCTCGTGGTCATGGTCAAGCAGCACGTCGACTTCAGTGCGCACGTCACGGCCTCGGACGAGCAGGTCGAGTACATGATCAGTAGCTTCTTGGCCACGGCCTTCATGCTAGAAATGAGCGAAATACGATCGACGTCGAGTACATCGGTCTCGTGCGCGTACCCAGCGACGAGCAGGCGCGGTTCCTCATGGTCGACCTGGGCAGTACACCCCTGCGGCTCGAGGCGCTGCTCTTTTCCGTCCGCATACTCGTGCCTTCGTAGGTCAAAAACCTACGTCCAGGCATTAGGGGATGCCTGTGAAAGCCACGCAGAGACCGAGAGCCACGCCCAGTAGCCCTGCGTGAGCGGCTGTCTGAGTGGAGACATGAGCATGCATTCATTCAGAGCCAGCCAGCCAACTAGTGGGCCTCGTGCTGTCCAGTCACCTGACTGTGAATGCCTCTCATGAAAAATTGGTTGTCAGATAGATGATGGGGTTGAGCTCCGAAAGCGAACCCATCTCGGTCGGTCTCAAGGAAACGAGTTGAAGTCCAGAGTGGGATGGATGAGGATAAGCGGCACACGGATGGCCGCGAGCAAGTGATCGCGTTATTGTTTCTGGACGGTATCCGGCTCCAGTGGAAGAAAGAACATTGAGTGTATTTCGTGCGTTGTCTGGTGTCAACGTAGGCTGTTGGCGACTGACTGTGATTTTGCTGTCTGTCGTTGCAGTCTAATCCGAGAGCTACTGTATTCTCCTGACCTGAGCCTGTGCCACCGTACGACTGGCTGACTGACTGTGATGGAATGCGTCGCAGGAAAGGACGACCTTTTGACCATCGAGGTTTCAGTAACAAGCCCAGAAAGACAACTGAAGCCGTTGATCGATCGCCCTCAGGCACGTCCATGTCAGAAAGCGGTACGAAGCTCATCAGATGGGCTGTCTCGAGGTCGGTTCACTTGACGGAGCGTCGAGGAGCAAAATCAGCCAGCGAGTCAATTGGGTCTCGAAGACCTCGAAGCTGGGCGCTAGTCTGGTGGGTTACGCAACGCAATGTTGTTGCATGAAAAGTTAGCTCAAAGTCAGCGCGCTATGATTAAGTTTCGACAGCACCGCATTGAGCGATTGGTGAGAGGAAACGAGGTGTTCGACACTTACAACGTAAGCCTAACTAACTGGACTTGCTTTGAGCTGTTGCTCAGCGTTTGACCCTTCATAAGAACCATTTGCTAGGTAGAGCTAGAGGCATTAGTTTGGACAGCCGTGGCACAATCTAAACCTTCTGACTGACGGCAGTGGAAACTATCGGCGTCATCCTGTGGATAGTTCTGAGAGCCTGGCGACATAGAAACCAGCTAAGCACAGTGCTGTATTGACAGGAAGACTGACCTTCGGCATCATTCACACGCAAGCATTTGCGGCAGCTCTTTCTCGCAACCCGATGATTTATCCCAATCCCTCCATGCGTCCAGCATCCAACATTGCTAAGAGAAACAGTAACGTCATCTCGAGAACAGGACGCTCTCATGTTAAGGACTTCCTGCGCATGTCGAAAGAGTGAGACACAGGAAGGTGAGAGAAGCGAAATGCGGGCGGGCAGCCGAGTGTCGAGAGGTCCATTTCAAGTTGAAGGTCTGTTGCCCGCTTTTGCGGAGAGGTTCGCCCAGGTGCGCTTCATAACCGTACTTTAAGCGACAAATCAGATCAAATTTGTACTGTGCATAACCCTCTAAGTGTGCCCAGAGGCAACAATTCGTCACGATCTGAGATAAAATATACTTTAACAGCTAGCAAGTGTACCTTTTCTGCGAACCTAAAACGTGTGGCTGTGATCACAGATTGAAGTGGAGAGGGAGGTGCAGCCATTCGTTCGTTTCGAGGCTCTGTCCACTTTTGATGGATAGATGCGCTCATTCCCTCCCTCCCGCTGGCACGCTCGCCCGCGCAGCCGCCGCCCGCCCAGGTGCGAGCGAGAATGGAGTGCGTTACACTGGCGATTCCCCTTCGCTTCCACTTTTTCTCTCTCCAAATCCGAAGGCTCTTCTTCGTCTTCTTCGCAGCAAAGCCTGGTCTGCTATCCATTTGTTCCTTCTTCCTGCGTTATTCTCACTTCAAACCTCCAAAGCAGCCAAGCAGCTCAGCTGAACATTTCTGTCCTACCTGCCACCGCACTTCGTGTAGAACCCACAGGTGACCAAGCAGCCGAAAAGTGTCCCGTTGTCAGCGAGGTAGCCGCGAGCAAGAAGCCCTCGTCGAGGTACAGTACCGTGGATTGCTTAGATATCGGGCGTTTGACATTTATTACCACCAGCGCGCCTCATGAGCTGAGCTGCGAACGCTCAAGCCCAATTCGACGCGCTGCGGTGCCTGTACTGTAGCCATCGGGGCTACAAGCGACCGACGATGGTCGAACTGTAGCGTCACGCAAATCAGAGCTGTTCAAATGGGAACCTGGTGTTCTGTACCCACTTTGCCCTCGCCAAACTATCTGATCGTCAATGCACACGCAATCCCAGTGCGTCACGACTGAGATGTGCGTTGTCCAAGTGGGTTCAACTGGCCGTCAGGCACTCTCCTCCATTGTGCTTCTTTATTGATGCTCATGCGGTTGTGGACGTCGGTCGCGCAATGGGACTTGGCTGGTGGTTCGTCCAAGTAAGAATCGGACTCTACTAGGCGGGCCTCATCTCGTTCAGTCTCAACTCGTTGCCAAATATTTGCGCCAGTTTCTACTCGCGAGTCAAGAGAAGGACGGACGCCTAGCCAACCTGACCTGTGTTGGTTTCTCATGGGGGTTACAGACCAGCATAGTAAGGCGAGGAGGTCCAATCGTAATGCCTCGTTATTACGAGCATCTGAGCATTTTGTGTGGGATCTTTACTCTGATTCTGATATGACTCATTCACTCACTTGCTCACCCCGCAATCTGTGTTGTGGCCGCAATCGCTCTTGTTGCTCCAATGCGAGCGAATCGAGAGGAGGGAAGGAACGTGGATGCGTCGGTCGGTCGCAATTCCCTCCTGTCACCTGCTCACCTGCCTCGCAGCAATTTTGAACGCAGCGGTTGGTTTGGAAACCCACCCATTACTCACTCTCCAGAGCGTGAAGCTCTTCGAAAGGTTATAATGTACGGTGGTTGGCATTCTTCTCACTCTCTCTTTCGCTGGTTCCTATTCTCCCTCTTTGGATCCAAGCCCACGAGCTCACTTGTGCAAATGATCCCTGAAGTTACAGACGCCTCAGCAGGTCACGTCAAGATCCGCAGTGCGCTCGGCGTCATCCGCGCCTATAACGACTGCACCGCCACGATAGAGCAGCACACCTGGAGCACCGAGGCCACTGTGGCGGCTGCGGCTGCAGACTTTGTGGACGGCGTGGACTTGGACCAGGATCTGCTCGTGGACTCGGAGCTCGTGCGCAACCTGGTCGAGTCTGGCTCGGCCGACGCGATCGTGGCCGAGCAGGCGGCCAAGGCGCTCATCCGACGCCGCAAGCACCGCGAGAACATGATCCGCTACCGGCGCAAGAAGAAGATGAGCTTCGAGGACATGCGCAAAGAGGAGCAGCAGCTCGCGGTTCAGCTGCAGACCATGCTGCACGAGCACATCGCTAAGAAACAAGAGCAGGAACAGAGCACAGGATTCGACGCAGAGCAGCAGCAACAGGTGCCAGCCAGCAGCAGTCGCGCGATGGGCGATTTCGTGGGCGTTTTAGCACAGAAGGAGTACCTGCACCACGAGAACGTAATGCTGCGGCACAAGCTCGCGAACTTTCGGAAATTCCGCCAGGCCGTGCAGGAGACGAGCGAGCAGGACGACGAGGAGATGCAGTGCGAACGGCAGCGCCAGGTGGACGGCGCTGGCGCCAGCGCCGGCATTGGCGAGGGCAGCTGGATGCGCTTTCTAGCGAACGACGTGCCGTTCTTCTACGAGCCGTTCTCGTATGACGAGTGCCGCAAGCTGGAGCGCGATACACTCAAGGACGTGTTCTCGCACCAGTGTAGCTATCTGGTAGACCCGCGGCCGCACGGCGCGCAGCAATTCAAGCTCTTCGACTGGACAGCGAGCCTCGCGTTCGACTGGGACGAGACGATCGAGATGACCATGATCAAGTACCAGTTCAAGAAACGGTTCCGGAATCCGCAGCGCAGCGTCGAGCAACTCGTGAATGGTAAGTGGGCGATCTTGCACAACGCGTCTCTCTACCAGAACATCCACCGCGTGCCCGTCTTCTCGCAGGTGCTGCAGAAAGTGGACGAGAACATGAGCATCGTCATGTGGAACGCGCCCGAGCCGGAGCAGAGTCTGCGCTTTCGCAACGTGTCGCTCTTCACGCGCGGGCGGTACACGAGCCCCGAAGGGACCGAGGGTGGCATCGTGACCGTTACGGGCGTGCAGCTCAAGAACTTTAAGGAGCAGGAGCTCTTGTCCATCGACGAGTTCTGGAAGAAACACAACAGCTGCGCGTCATCTACCAGCTCAGGCGAGATGGACGGTAGCGACTCAAAAGTAGAGGAAGAGGAGGACGATGGTCGTGTCGTGTACACGCACGGCGGCTTCGTGTACACGACATTCGCTGACGTCGAAGACGGCGACATCGAGGTCGAGTTCGGTGGCCGCGTGGAAATCGTGAGCGAGGACCAGGGCCGCTTTCTCATGGTCGAGCTCGGCGGTACGTGCGTGCGCCTGGAGCACCTGCTCTTCCCGTTCCGCATGCTGAGCTCCGGCTAGGAAGAGTTGGGCTGATGTGAGATGAGAGTCACTGAGGGCTCTTGAGCAGAGGCAACAACGGAATTGTCTCTGTGAGGAGGACCACGCGACGGTAAGTGGCAAGACCACGATAGAGTCAGCAGAAGAAGGCAGAGCGCTTTGCAGTATAGTACGAGTAATGGGATGGATGGACGCTTCCCAACCAACCATTTCGCTCAGTAGAGGGCGATCCGAAGCCCAGGATAGTCAGTCAGCAGCTCCAGCGCTACAGTACATTGTAGCTCTTGCGAAATTGTCGTGATTTAGTGAAATTGTCGAGCGTCCACGTTCGGACGACGACGGACATTCTCTGCAATTGCTCGCTATTGCCGACAGCAAAATGACGACGATTGCACGCTACATAACGAGTACACCAGTGAGATCATGTCGCCTGGTGATGAGAACCAGAGAAATCAGGAACAAGGCTCCTCCTCTCCCTGTCCTTTTTGCTTTCGTTGCTGATCTGTTCAGTTGACGCTTGTCCTATCCACTTGAGCCAACCAAGCAGCCTACTACGAAGTCACGAGTCGAATCAACCGAAGGCAGTCGAGCAGAATGAATGCAAAGCAGCGCCTGTCGCGCGTGATGAAGCGAACGCAAGAAATGACTGGCTGACGAAGACTGACTGGCGGACGGACTGGCTGCCATCGTCGGGTCGTCAGCGACGAAGAGAAAACGTTGAACCTGAGCCGCTCGCGATCTCAGGAGCTCGTCATGTTAGACAGACATCGATTGGCTCAAGCTACTGTAATGTTCACCAGACATCGGACCTCTGTCAACACTTTCTGAGAGCGAAGAACTACTGTGTACTCATTCACCGACACAAAACCAATTTCCACATATCCCCTTACGGTCCTCCTGCTCACGACCACCAGTCTACAGCTCCGCAGTTCTCTGGACACACCACATCACAATGCTTCATGACCTTAGTACCCTGAACGGGAAGAGCAGCTGCTCGAGCCGCACGCACGTGCCGCCCAGTTCGACCATGAGGAAGCGTGCCTGGGCTTCGTTGAAGATCATCGCGTAGCCACCGAACGCCACGCTGATCTCGCTCTGTTCTTCCTCCATTTCCAGACCCGGCTTCGCGTTCTCCCTTTTCTCCTCCTGTTGCTCCTTCGAAAGCTGGGCGAACGACGTGTACATGAAGCCGCTGGTCACGTACACCACGGGGTCGCCCTCCACAGTCCTCGCGGGCGGCGACAGGTCCCCATCGGCGGGCATCTTCAGTGGCACGCCCGTCATACCAATCAGCTGGCACTCGTGGCCTTGTGGGTTCTGATACGCCGTGCGCGAGTAAATCGAGACGTTGCGAAAGCGCACGCTCTGCTCGGGCTCCGGCGCGCTCCACATGACGACGCTTAGGTGGTCGTTCACCTTCTGCAGCACCTTGGTCTTGACCGGCACGCGGTGGATGCTCTGGTACAGGTCGGGCGTGTGCATGATGTTCCACTGGCTGTCCACGAGCTGGCTGACCGTGCGCGGCGAGCGCCGGAACGTTTTGGTGAACTCGTAGCGGATCACGAGCAGCTGGGTGTCTTTGTCCACGTCGAGCTTGAGACTCGCGGTCCAGTCGAAGAGCGTGACGGAGTGCGCACCCGGGTACCCGCCAGATAAATAGGTCGACTGCATTGCGTAGACGCTAGTCAGTGTCTGGGCCGCGTATGCGCTGCATTCCTGCTCGGTCAGCGGCATGTAATAGAACGGCACTTCGTCCGGCAAAAACTTGATCCAGTAGCCGTCGTCGCCGTTGCTGCTGTTGTGCTTGGTCTGCTGGTGCACGAGCCGCAGTTCCTCGTCCAGCGCCTCCTCGTCCACCGTGTCCTGCACCTGGTGGTGGAACTTGTGGAACTCGCCCAAGTGCTGGCGCAGCGCCACGTTCTCCTCGTGTAGTCGCTCTTTCTCTGTGAGCACATTGACGAACGCGTCCATGACTGTGGGCGGTCCATGGGAGTCATTGAGCTCCTGAAGACTCACATCGTCTTCACTACTGATAGCGTTGCCGTCTGCTAGATGCTGTTGCGGACTGGAGAAATTGTAGGTCTGCGACTGGGACGCGTGCAGATCCAGCATGCTGTGCAGCTGGGCCGTGAGCACCTGCTCCTCGTGGACCATCTCGCCCACCGTCGCCTTCTTCTTGCGTCGATAGCGGATCATGTTCTCGCGGTGGCGGCGGCGCCGATCCATCGATTTGGGCGGCTTGCCTGTCGCAGTCGTGGTCGCCGTGGTCAGCTGTTGCTGGGTTTGCTGCACATCGCCGCCGCTCTTGTCGTCGTCGTCGTTGTTGCTCTCAGGACTCTCCGTGTGACTCGTACTGGTGGAGCTGCAGGAGCTCTCGGTCGTGACGCTGTCCACGGGGCTCTCGCTGAAGTCCCAGCCCCACTTGTTTGCGCTGCTCTCGGGCGTCTCGGCCATCTTCCTTTCTCTCTCCCTTCCTCTCTCTCTGTAGCTCCTGGGCTTTGTGGTCTGTGTCTTGTTGTCTCGAGAGCGACTGAGTGTGTGAGCAGTCCCGTTCGCACTGGTGTGCGTGCGGCGTGCGTGCGTGCGTCCGTCGCGACCACGGATGAAACCACAGGCGGCGGCGGCAGGAGGATGCGGAGATGGAGTAGGCGAGAACGAGACAAGTGTCAGAGGCGGGTCGCCATGGGAGGAAGACTTGCAACAAAGCACATAAACTCGACGAGGGTCTCATTGTAAAGGTAGATATTCAGGATGATGGAGCGCTGACAGAATAGGTTTTGCATTTCTGGAAATTCTCTTGTTTTAGGTATGCGTTATGTAGAGAATTGAGACTCGCTCTTTTTCTGATTAAATTCGCGAGGGTGGGGATAGAAAACGGACTGACAGCGCAGGCCCACGGAGGGCTCCACTGTGATGACTGCAGCCGCATGAAGATCAGATACGAGCTTCGCTTGGTGTGGTGTCGTCCTGCAAGCGCGCGCTGTGTTGTGAACGGCAGACTGACTGTGTGACCGAATGGCTGCATGAGTGCGTGCGTGAGGACAATAATACTCCAGTTAACTGATACCTTCTCCACCGACCGGCAGGAGTGCGAACTTAGCCGGCGATTGGCGAAATTCTTTGCCGAAGTGGTTGACCCGTGGTGGAAAAATGTCAAGGAGGACAACTAAGAGCATTGCTGCTCGTGCGTCCTCATCACCAGTCTACAAGCTTGTTTGAAGCTCCCTCCGTTTCCTTTCTTGTTCAACCAATCGCCTGAACGAGAAGAGCAGATTCTCAAGCTTTCAGTGGCTTTTGTACTCGCTCGCTCTCTCCCTCTCGATATGCTCCTTCGGATGCCTGACATGACGAAGAGCTCGTGGTGCATCATTTCACTGAGCTGTTCGTCGTTGGAGAAGGATTGGAAATGTGATGTTGGGAACGGATTAGCAAGCAAGCGATCGATCTGCTGTGTCGTCGTAACCTCAGCTGTGGAGGTGGCGAAAGCGAGGAGGTGAGAACGATACAAGTGTCAGAGGCAGAGGCAGGCCGCCAAAAGAGGAAGACTTGCAACAGATCACAGTCACTATCATTAAGCGTGGAGAAGGACGAGACCTTAAATTCGGTTAGTTTAGACCAATCAGACAGACACCTGTTGGACGTCCAGAAGACAAACAATACGCGCTACTTCCATTTCGTTACCGCCACCTGCGTCTCAATCAATCGATCTAACTAGTTGCATTTCTTTACATTCTTAATATATAAACCTTCATCCATCCACCATCCACTCGCGTCTTCAGCCATGCAAGGCAAGGCAGGTTGTTCTCTCCAACCTCCACACACTAGACCCCTCAGTCGAATCTACTTATAATCCTCACAGCAGCATGCGAGACGGGTGTACGAGCTGCTCCCAGCGGATGACGATGTTGCCCCAGTCGATCATGAAGTAGTCGGCCTGCTGCATACTCGCGCAGAATGCAAAGTGGTCGTAGACCACGTCCAACGTGGCGTCGTCCACTTGGATGATTGACATGAAGGCGCCGCCGTCGAGCACCCACTTGACTTGGTTCGCGTGTGGGTCGGCGTCGCGCGCGAGGCGGTTGGCAGACGAGTCCGGGATCAATAGGTACTGGTTCAGCGCTCGGTGACCCTCCGCAGTCACGACCTCGGCTCGCGCCACGAGGTTCAAGTACCGGATGTGCAGATTGTACTGCGGGTTGAATGTGTTGCGCACCATGACGTGCGTGTCGTCGCTCAGGCTCTGCAGCGTCTTAGATTTGAGGTCCGCGCTGTGAATCTTCGCATAGAGCTCCGGTTGCATCAGGATGTGCCACGAGTCGCGCTCAATCTTCTCGAGCAGCGCTGCCGCGCTGCCGTGTGGGCACTGGATACGCTTGGTGTACCACACGCGCGAGAAGAGCGCGCAGGTGTTCGCGTCCTGGGAGAGTGAGCGCTCGATCTGCCAGCCAAACATGTTGCCCGCAACGAATCGCGGCGGCGTTGCGTCGAACCGCTGGCGGTACCGTCGTATCGTGGCCTCGCAGTCCTGTATCGAGAGCGGCTCATAGAAGAATGACGGGCCGCCGTCCTCGATCGTCACGAACGAGCCCTTGGTTGCTGTAGAGAACAGAGACGGGAAGTGTAGACCATGCTGCTGCACGGGGGACGCCGTCTGCAACGTCTCACTCGAGAGCTGTCCCTGCTCCATCTCGTCGTCGGACGAGAGCAGCTCACTTTCCTTCTGGATCATCTTCTGCAGCTTCATGTGCTCCGTAATCTGCTTTTCAAGCGCTGAGTTCTCGTCGCGCAGCGCCTCCTTCTCCGACACGAGGTCGGTCAGCGCCTGCTGCAGCGGGTGCATCGTGAATGTCTTGTCAAGCACGAGACTACTGGCCATGATGCTCCGGTGGTTCGCCGAGTAGGTCGCGACGGCCAGACGAGCGCCACGCGCCGACGCAGCGCGCTGGATCGCAAGCTTCTGCTGGAGCTGCGTCTCGAGCGCGCGATGCTGCGTCTTGAGCTGCGAGCGCTGCTCCTTCTTCTTGAGGCGGAAGGAGACCATGTTCTCGCGGTGCTGCTCGCGCTTCCACTCCTTCTCATCCTCCTCGGTCCACTTGCCCGCAGCCGAGAGGATCCAGTGGGCCTCCGTGCCGAGGTTCACGGGCGACGAGCTGTCCTTCCGGCGACTCTTTGTAGCCATGCGCATTGAGTTAAGAGGCAGGCACAACGGACACTTGCTTAGTTGCTGCTGCTGTTGAGTTGGGAGTGTTACGGACGTCGCAAAATCGATTCTGAGACTACCTGCCGGTGGCTTCGGTTTCTTTGCTGCTGTGTTGACAGGACGGACGTCAAGCGGAGTGGCTCGCGCGCGAGGGGACGAAGCGAGCTGATGCCTGGGGTGCCGGCTTGGTTTGGCTAGAGGGTACAGCAGTGGGAGCTTTCTGACAAGTGCGCGGCGCTGGATCTCGCGAGAGACCTGACGGCGGCGAGCTGTGCTGTTTGTATTGCTTACTGGGAACGTCACACGTGACATCACTTGCCTGCCTTCGCCCAGAACTAGAGGTGCCTACAGGTGTCATAAAAATGTTGCTCTAATGATATTAGATGCATATTCTATTTAAATTGACAATTGCGGCCAAAATATGCCATCTCTTTGCAACATAAGGATGCGAAATCTGCATTTAAAGTTGACTTGCATAAAATATCGTTAATATTTGGCTGTCAAAGATGCAGAGAGAGCCAGTCGGTTTACAGTACTTTGGCAGATGTTGAGCAAACAGAACCTGACTACGCGCATATGCAAGCTATAGGTGTATGCTATTTAGTAGGTAAATTTGCCTTAAGCAGCCACTTCATAGACAGCATGATGCCAATCAAAGTGTCACCCTAGTCTGTGTGAAAGGTGCTCCGCAACAACTCCACGATGGGGTCGTTCAAAGCCATCTCGCTCTTTTTTCCTGACGCGTCTTTGACCTCAACACCTCGGCGCCCGAGCCACTCGCTCGCGCTGAAAAAATCCACACAGAGTGGCCAAAGCGAGCTGACAGAGCACTTCGCCATTCCCGTTCCATTCGCCTCTGCCTCTCGGCGGATACCTACCTGTGCTGGCTGACTGACTGCATGGCCAGTGAGCCGGAGCTGTGTGGCCAATGTGCAGTCGCTCGCTCTGTCTCAGTTGGAAAGTGCATCGCATGCATAGTCTTTATAGATAAACAGCCAAGTGGCCTCTATCTCTACCGTCTATTGAGTTTATACGACTGGTGTTTAGGGTCGAGTCCTCAGAACTGGAGGTGCAGCGTCGGCAGCACGAGCTGCTCCCAGCGCGCAGCCAGTCCTAGTACCTCGATCATCAGGTACTGCGCCTGCTCCTCGCTGATGCACTCGTAGTGCGTGCCGTAGTGCATTTTGATGAACCGCTCACCCGTCGACGCGTCCGCGTGCGCCTCCGTGAGCAGTAGGAACGAGAAACCCTGCTTCATCCACTCAATGTCGTTCGGCTGGGTCCACAGTGACGCTGACGATGACGTAACTGGCTGCTGAGTATTTACGGGGCTCGTCTCGCCGCGGCTTGTGGTGTTGATGCTCGCGGGATTCACGATCGTCTTGACGAGCGCCACGACGCGCTCGCGCTTCTCATTGAGGCCCTGCATCCTCGCGAGGATGTTGAAGTATCGGGTGTTAGTGAGACCACTTGGGTTCGGCGCGTTCTGGATCAGCACGGTCATGTTGTCGTTCACGCGCTGCACCACGCGCGTGACCACGACGGTACTGTAGATCTTCGCAAAGAGTGCTGGGTTGTGGAACGCCTCCCACGTGCGGTTCACGATGGCGTCCATGGAGTCGTCGACGCAGCGGATGGTCTTGGTGAACTGGAAGCGCAGCAGCCGCCGATCTTCCTCGGTCGACAAGAACTGCATGGGCCGCTGCACTTTCCAGCCAAAGCACTGTCGCTCCTGGATCGCGATGCGCTCGAGCGAAAAGTCCTGGTAGAGATCGATCATGTGCCGATACACGGTCTGCATGGACGCCTCGCAGCTCCGCACCGTGAGCGGCTCGTAGTAGATCGGCTCCTCATCGCCGCTGAAGTAGATCCAGTAGCCATTACTTTCATCTCTCGGTTCTTGTTGGTTTTCTCCTTCTCGTCCTGTCTGGCCGCCATTGAACCTCCCTGCTGCGATGCTCTGCTCGGTGGCTTGGTTCTCGAGCGCTAGCCGTCTGTGCTCCAGCTTGATCGTGTGTGTGAACTTGGAGAGGTCGTCCAATCGGTCCTGCAGGTGCTCGTTCTCGCGCCGGATGCTCTCGTGCATCGCGACCTGTTCCACGTAGGCCACGTGTTCTCGATGTACCATGGCCTTCCCGGTCTCCTTCTCGTCCGCCACGAAGGCTCGCTGGCGGTCGTAGCCCGCGAGCATCCGGTTAAGCTGCTCGCAGAGCGTCGCCTCTTGCACGCGCATGGTTGCGAGCGTCAATTTGTGGCGCATGCGCGAGCGCGCGACGATGTCTCGGTGTCGTTTCCGTTTGAGCGCCGCCTTGGCCACTGCGTCTAGATGCTCGTCGAGTGAGGACTCGCTCTCACGGTCCAGCAAGGCGAACTCCAGGTCGATCTGCGCCATCGCTGGTGCTCTATAGCCCTTGGCGTCCACCTGTGAGGGATGCAAGAGTGTGTCAGGGGTATCAGGCGAGCCTACCTGTGGTGACTGTTGCTGCGGCTGTAGTGGTGAAGGCGCTTGAACAAACGCCTGAGCTTCAAAGTCGCGAATGGGTGTGTAGTACATGACGAGATTTGGTAATTGAGATTGATACTTGGGGTCGGTCTGTCAGTCCCCGCGGTGGGGACCCCACCCGATCTTCCCAGAGAGAGTGGGAGTGTCTTGGTGAGTGTGGTTTCGTGCGTGCGAGCGAGTCACACACGCACACGAGCGGCCCAGTTGGCGGCTTGCGCAGGTGAGGGTGACTGGCGCCCACTCGTGACGCCGCTGATTACTCGCATGCGTAAGCAGCCCCTCTCTTGTCGTTTGTGCATCTGATCAATCAGCATTGATGTTTGGCTTGCTGAGCTCGTTGTTCTTTCTTCCTCGTCTCACTTGCTGAACCTGCACTCGAGCGATGATCTGACTCATGCAAGCAACGCGTGACATGTTGAACTGTACACATCACTAGGTTCACAAAAGTAATTCATAATCAAGTGAATAGTAGTATAGTGTACAAAGGCTTTAGAGGTGAACTGTAAGAAATGTCAGTTTGCTTTTTTGGTGGACATTCTGCTCACTCATCTCAGGACATCAACCATCCACCCTACGTGTAATGCTTGAGGCTATTGATATGAGCGTGTAGCTCAGCTTGAGTAAACGCTAAAGCTGGAGCTCAGTTCCACCTCAGCTCCGCATGAGTAAGTTGCTGTCTTCTTTCTCTTCCGGCTGTCATATTAAAATAAATCACTGCGCTGCCCAACATCCTGTTCATACTGTGAACTGCGTAGTCCGTCCGCCATTCTCGAAAGCAGGTCACGAGGGACTAATGCGTTGATTACTTTGGTACACACCAACAAAGTCATGCTTGATCTCTACGCCAATGGCAGCTGCGAGAGCGAGCGAGTGAGCAGAGCAGAGCGCAAGCGGATGGCGATCGCGTTACTTTCTGCATCAAACCATCGTGGTGGTCTCTTCTGAAGATTTCGCCGCACGATTTTCATGCGTCCGCGGATAACCTCAAGAGATCCGGAGTCTTGGAAACTGTGGCCTGGGATCTGTCGAAGGGATCTGTCGATGTCCGAACTCACTCCACTGCCCATTGCCCACTTGCAGCCAATCAACCACACGAGCCTGGGCATCACTCATACCTGTCTTGCTTGGATTTATATTAACATGTTGGAGGTACTGTAGTAAATAGGGGGATTGCATACACGCAGACACACATGAGAAGAAGGCCGATGAGCTCAGCCAGAGCTGAGGAGCTGAGCTTCCGTGCGTGTCGCTGCGCGCTCCCAGCGCATCATGGCCTCCAGGAGGTTGCGCACGACGGCCGGCTGCAGCGCCTCGCTCGCGACGTCGAGGAAGCCGCCGTGCTCGATCTCGATCTCCCGACCGAAGTCCACTGCCTTGAACGAGAGATACGCGATGCCATCCTTGAGCCAGTTCGCCTGGCTGTCCGACAGGCTGCTCGTGGCGGCGCCCGTGCCCGTCTTGAGGCACTCGTCTGGGTCCAGGACGGACAGGAGCAGTGAGATCCGCCGCTGCTCTTCGCCCGTGATGGAATCAGTGACTAAGTCGTCGACCTTGGCGATGAGACTGAGGAAGCGCGCGCGCATGACCTGGCGCTCGTCCGGATACGTGCGCAGGAGCACACTCGTGCGGTCATCCACCTGCTGCAGCACCTTGGAGACCATATCGGTGCGGTAGATCTGGCTGTAAAGTTCGGGTGAGTTGAAGATCGTCCACGTGTTGTCCGCGATGCTATCAATCGTGATGGGCTCGAGCGTGTCCATGGTGAACGGGTTGATGGTCTTCACGAACCGGTGCTGCATCGTCACTTTACTGCTGTTTTCACGAATCGCCATCGTCCCGTGTGAGACGCTCCACCCAAAGCACTCGCCCGGCATTGTTGGATGTGCCACACCGCGCTGCAGACGCAGCATCGTGTTGTATGAGCTTTCGAGGAATCCTTGGCACGCGAGCCAGCTGAGTGGCTCGAAGAACAAAGGCGGCTCCTTCTCTGTAAACGAGAGCCAGTAGCCGCCGCCAGCGGCTTTCGCTTCATCCAGGGTGGCGTTTGTCAGCATCATCGGCGCGCCTTCCACCGCAGAAGCTGCTGGGCTTGTCGTCGTTGACGCGTCCGCCACGTCATTCGCGCGCTCCACCTCGCCCGCGACGAGCTTCTCGTACTTTTGAAACTCGTGGATGCGTACAACGAGGTGCGCATTCTCTCTCTTGATCTGGTCCTGCTGCAGCACGAGTCCGACGTACTTGCGCCGGATGGTCGCGGGTGGCAGCTGCTTGCGCGCGAGCTGCTGCTGCTGGTCGTTCGCTGCTAGGATACTGCTCCTGTCCATTTTTGTTTCAAAGAAGTCGTCATGCTCGGCCTCCTCCTGGTCCTGGCTCAGGTACCCATCAATCGAGCTCTGCAGGTGCGACTCGAGCGACTCCATCTCCACGCGCTTCACCTCGATGTCCTTCTTCTCGGCCATACGCACGCGCTGCATACGGTCGCGGTGTCTCGCCTTGCGCACCTCGGTCGAGAACTTGGCGCGCCGCTGTGGCACCACCGCCACGTCCTGTTGTAGCTTTTCGCTTTCAATCGACTGGGTGGCGTGCTGCTCCTGCTTCACAATGCTGTCAGGGCTGACCACGAACGCCTGCTGCTTGGTCTCCACTGTCGCGTACGTCGCCTGTAGCTCTTCGAAGTCGCTCAGCGAGTCGATGAAATTGAGTTCGCTCGCCAGCGCCTGCTCGCTCTCGGCGCTGCTGCTTCCGCTCGTGGCGGCGCCTACTGTGCTGCGCGGTCCGCGTCGGATCTTCATCGTCAGTCTGTGTGTGTGTGTATGTCAAGCGCTCTCTCTCCCTGTCGCTCGTGCTGTGTGAGCCGCGACCAGCGATGGATGGCTACGCACCTCGCCTCGTTGATCGAACTGCGCCCTCGTGCGTGCGTGCTACGATGACGAGGAAGCGCGCGACTGAGCTACCTGCCGCCGAGCGAGCGGTTCGTAGAGTCCAGGAGGGGGAGGGAATCGCCCTTCCGCCCGCAGTCGAGGGCAACTGTCTGTTCTTGGAGCAACACGACAGACAGCCAGCAGCCGCAATGGGGTGGGATGGGGATGAGCACGGATCAGACCCTCTCATTTCACTTGGTTTCACTATGCCTTGTGCACACGTCACCCGTCTCGCAACCGCGTGTCACGATGGATCAATCGATTGATCGTTGATAGCAAGATGGAAGGAAGAGCTGAGGGTGACATCCACACACACACACACACACACACAGGCGAATAGGCGAGCATTGTGACGAAATGGTAGAGCTGCATGCAAGAACAGAGCACTGACGACGCCATTCGAGTAAGTCAGCGAGCAGAGTCTCAAGTGAAGGCAAGACGAAAGAGCGAGCCAACCAACGAACTCGGTAATTTTCGGTACTATGTTGCACTGTTCTGGCATCCATCCATCACCGCACACAAACTGTCGCTCGCCAAAATTCGATCTGACTAGCGACAGTTTCCTGGGGTCGGTGTACCAGTGCGTCACACATTTTCCAACATATCATACCGCAACAGTAAACCATATATAAATTTATGCACCTACACAGGGAAAAACTATACGCACACACAAAACTCCGCATGCCGTATTTCCTATGTAGAGCTATACACCTAAGGTGACCGAGGGTAGGTTACCTGTATCGTTCTATATGGATTCTACTATTATGTATTGCAGGTCCAAGTAAACTATCGAATAAGTGTGGGCCACACCATTCAATACCTCCCATTTGCAATACAGTCTTTACGAAGCAATCAAAAAGCGTCCAAACCACAGGCGAACACTTTTGAGTTGAATGTGTTGTGTATCTTGCTATGTACACCTTCGTGTGCATGCGCTCATACTAATACTAGCAATGCAGTTCCAATATCGAATGTGTTGTCAGTCCAAGCGGTGAAGGACTTATTGCAATTTTTGGCTCCAGAATTTGAAGTGGTCGCAAACAATTTT